>JAUMHE010000060.1:14423833-14434841 GCA_032359235.1 Enteromius mattozi
TGTCTGGAATGACATGAAGTAACAGAACAAACTGAGACAGACTAAATCCAGAAGAACTGTGGAAACGTCTCCAAGATCTGGAAAGCTACCTGAAAAACTATGGGCAATTGTACCTCGGAACAGAAGCTGTTTTACCAAAAACTGTAATGTCAAATATTTATTTGCACAAGCTCTCCTTGTCACGTGTTTCTTCTCCTGTTACAATATATTAGGTCCAAATTTTGAATAATATAATAATAATAACACTGTAAATAAATACAGCAATTCAGAAGTATGGGTCCGTTTGTTTTTTCTTTATTTTTTACAGAAATGTATTATGTACTGTATGTTAATCATATTTCAAATAAATGTTGTGCTTTTAACTTTTCTATTTTTCAAAGAATCCTGGAAAATCCACCATGGTTTCCAGAAAAATATTAATAAGAACAAGTAGCATTCATAAAACTGTTTTCAACATTGATAATAAGAAATGTTTATTGAGCACCAGATCAGCATGTCTAGTGGCACTAAAGACCAGAGTAATGACTACTAAATATTCTGATTTATCACAGGAATAAATTATATTTGTAATATTATTTCACAGTATTTAAATTTTTACTGTGTTCACTGTCCACTGTCCACTGTCTTGGTGAGCATGAGAGACTTTTAACATCTCAAAACGAATATGCATTTTTTTATACATTATAATGTACCGATGCCTAAATTCACTAGTACTGTAGCATTTAAAATTATTGATTTTTGTATAGCATTTTATTACAGTGTAGAATTGAATTTTTATTTTATTTTTGGCTGTGAAATGAAAAAAGATTAAAAATACATTTCAGGCACTATATACTGTATGTCCTCTTATTTATTTATTTATTTATTTAAAGATTCACTCCTACTACAGTTCCACCTGTAACAAAGAGTGCAATCTCAAGTTTGTTGTCCTCACAGCTGAGTCAGTGGTTTGGTACATTTGTAACTGTCAATCAGAATAAAACGTGTGAGATGGTTAGCTCTGTGAAATTCTAATCGTATCACTAACCCATTAAAAATGCATGATATGATCCTGGGCTTTAGCGTTTTAGAAAGCTGACCCTCTCTGTTATTTATTTATTTTTTCCCACAAATAAATTAAAATATGCTCTCATCAACAGAAATAAGCTTTCCGCAGACAGGATTTGCATATACATAAGATACTGGACATTTTATACAAACTCACTCTAATTGGATATTTATTATGCTCAGACTTTCAACTTTTCAATCAGAACCTCAATTTGCAAGTGAATAAATTGTGCATTGGAAACATTCATAATTCAGAGTCCAAATATGCACAAGATTGGAGTCTACAGATAAATTTGAATTATTATTATTATTATTATTATGTCATTTACTTGCACTTTGCACAATCTTTCTTCATATAATCAGTTTAAGAACATAAAAATATAAATAATTAGTAAAATATTTATAAATATATATATTTTTATTTTTAAATAACTTTTTTTTTTTTTAATTAATAGCACCTCTTTTATTCCTCTACATGGTAAGCCACACAGCTGTGAAGCCTTGGTGCTTGGTGGGCTTTGTTGAAGGGTATAAGTTTCATTGCAAACTAACGGTTTTGACTCTTGGCACCGAAATGTCTGAACAGTTTAATAAAAGCCCCCTTGCAGCAATTACAGGTGTGATCAACAGACTCCCAGGCTCCCTCAATCTCAATCAATGTTTCTGTGCTCTAATTGTTCCAGAGGCTCTTGTAGCAGCAGTTACAGGTGCAAATCTATTGGCTTTGACAGAACACAGCCACAAAAATATCCCTGACGTATTCCTGCACCCCTAAGGCAGGATTCAAGAGCTTTTTCTTTTTTTCTCTTAAAGTCGCGCCTATGGAATAGATCCCGGGTTATTGAACACGGTCCGAGATTCAAGAATTAATAAAACAACGAGAAAAACTATTGCCTTTCAATTCCACCGTTCCACTGTTTTATAATTCATAAGGCACTATCGAAATGTGCCAGCCTCAGAAAGAGATGAACATGGGGTGGCATCGGTCTCTGATCAAACTATACGTATTTCAGGGATTTGCTGGAAAAATGTGGTTTAAGTTACATATGACAAGTTATCCATCTAAGAGATTCTTTGTTGTTTTGCTGGCCTTTTTTAATCTAAGTTTTAAAGTGCTCATGAAAGTTTTATACGCTGCCATCTTCTTGTCTTTGAGGAGACTTTGAAGTGTATCCTTTACCTGACTTATATGTATTTTTCATTGTATCCTAAACCCTGACTTTTACAGATGCTTTTCCATTATATCATCTCATTGCTTCCTGCCCTCTGCTACAGCCATTTATCACACAAAATAAACGTTACTGTGTTTTTCTGTCACAGTCAATATAGAAAGTATACACTGAATGAAACCATACAGTATATTAAATATATGTTTTGATAATAAGAAATGTTTCTTAAGCTTGGATGATTTCTGAACAATCATGGCACAGAAGACTGCAGTAACGGCTTCATCCAAGATTCAGCTTTTTGTGAGCATTAGTGATTATGTTCAAAAACAAATGCAATAAAAAGTGCACTGGAACGGCAGTCAAACCCGTGACTTCCCACCCTTGAACTCGTACTAGATAGATATAATCCCAGTTACAAGCTCTGACATCACATAGCCCGCAAAATAACAATGGCAGCCCCCATGTTTATGAAAGTAGTACACTAAAATAAAAGGTATAACAGCTTCTCCTCCCTTATGCGCTGTTTTTCCTCCTACGTTTCCCTCAAATAAGCAAGAAAAGCACCTGTATGATTGTAAATGAGCATAAGCCCCATATGCCACCCTGGTTTGTTTACATCTAGCTACTACAATTCCTTGCACTCAGGCAGTTTGGTGTGACTTGCCTGGAACGCTACAAAGTCGTGGTTTCAAGTTGTGACTTACTGGCTAAAAAACCTGCCTGGAACTCTGATGCAGCATTACTACCAGACCTGGGAATTAACCAGTGGATTACATAATCAGATTACAAAAATTAAAGGAATAGTCCACCCAAAAATGAAAATTTGATGTTTATCTGCTCACCCTCATGGCATCCAAGATGTAGGTGACTTTGTTTCTTTAGTAGAACACAAACAAAGATTTTTAACTCAAACTGTTGCAGTCTGTATCTACATCAGTATCTATGTGACGACGTCACCTGTCGGATGTTGTGAATGAAATCAGAAGAGAAGGAGCTTGTGGTGTATAAGAGGTAAAAATGATATAAATACTGTAAAATTTTTTTGCAAAGACTGATTGTTTTGTGTCTTAACACCTCAATGTATCGTCATGTTGTTTTGGGTTTTTTTGACCCTCACACCATGTCTACGAGGAGCGTCTCGCTGCAGACTGCAACATCCAGGGGGGTTAGGGTTACCCTAACCCTAACCCTAAAGATCCAACCACTCCCTCCTTAATATACCTAAACCTACCCCTAATCCCTAAACCTACCCATCTCCACCCCTAAACCCACCATTCTCCACCTCCTAGATGTGGATCCAACAACGCCCCCTGGATGTTGTGGTATGCAGCGAGCCCTACTTGGTGTCTACACTGGACGCGACAGTTGCCACACTGCAACAGTTAAAGTCTGTCTACACTGGATGTGACAAAGCGACCATTGAAAATCATTTGAAACTTGTGTCAGTACATCATAAAAAGAATGCAGCATTGGTTTTCTGTCAGGAATTTGTCGTGCCGCGCATCCAGTATCGACAGCAGAATAGGTTCTGTATTTTGTCGTGTCAGTGTAGACACGGTGTCTGAGCTTTGGAACGTTTGGTTGCCATTGACTTCCATTATATGACTGACAGACTGCAACAGTTTGAGTTAAAAATCTTAGTTGGTGTTCTACTGAAGAAACAAGAGTCACCTACATCTTGAATGTCCTGGGGGTCAGCAGATAAACATCAGATTTTCCATTTTGGGTGAACTATCCCTTTAAGGACTTGTAATTAGAGTAAATTAAATTTTAAAATACTTGTAATCAGACTACAGTTACTTTTTCATGGATTACATGATTACGTATTATTCACACAATAGCAGTATATTGTTCATACTTTATTGATTCTCCCTCATTTTTATTTTTCTTCTTTTAAATATCCCTTTCTAAATCAGCCTACCGATTATACATTAAGAAAGTCCAGTTTTGTGGACACTCATAGACTATACTCATTAGTCTGGTGGTGACACAGGATTTACAAAAAATCATTATAGGCTTATGAAGGGTTTCGACACTGCATCAACTACTGATAAACACATTAATTTTCATTTGAATTATCACTCTGTAGGATTTTTAACCATGTATTATTATGTCTTTGCCTTTTAAAACGTATTACAATGCACATATTCACGTTATTTTATTATTATTATTTACACTGTAATGCAGGTATTCCAAAACGTAAAATAAATATTTCAACAATAACGTATCACATTTGCATGTTCACTGTTTCTTTGATGTTGATTAATGATCACATGGCATGCAGGTACTGTAAATAAAATTATTTCATACTTTTTAGTAAGTATTAAACAAAGACTATAGAAACACAAATGCTGTTCACTCCTACTTATAAATGTGAGAAACTGTAACGTGCAATATAATGATTAATGCACTTCATGTTGTAAATTATAATGAATGGAAATTTTTTTTTACATCATGTTACAAGTTAATCCTATTTGAATCAATGTAATAATCAAGTTAAGTAAAAAGTAATCTAAAAAGTAATCTGATTATATTAAATAAAGTGTGTAATGTAACCAATTACGTTACTGACTGCAATTTTTGTCATGTAATTAGGAATCAGTAACAGATTATAATTTGTAACAAATCTACCGAGCTCTGCTTACTTTAAAACTCGGTATGGGCGCCAGCACAGTGGCTATTAATTAAAACCATGCAGTCTGTAGATGTGCCTCTGTGCGATGCAATAAAACATGTTTATGGCATACTGCTGCCTGCCTCTTTTCAGCACTGTGACAAAGTGCACTTAGCCTAGACAGAGTGTTAATCTTGTGCTTAGACAGCTCAGAGGACTATAATCAGGTAGGGCAAGGCTCTTTAAACTCACCGGGACTACCATAGATCTTTGTCTCGCTACCCAGGGCTACTTGGCTGGCTAGAAATTAGCCTAGACTAGACGGGATCAAATGGCCATGACTGGGACTCCCGTTACCTGATCCGAGAGTCTCTTCGGAGTAAACAGGCGCCATGCGTAGGAAGACTGTGAGTACTGATCATTGCGCCCTTGTGATGTTTTGCTTTGTTGTTTTTGCTTTTATGTCTGCAAAATTCATCCTTGTCTTCATCACCTTCACAGCACAAAGATTAAGACAAAGTCAACATTCCGGTGGCAAAAAGAGCCTTTGAAGCTATTGTTGGCCGAGTGGAGCTGTGTTCTGGAATCCCTAGAGGTCACCTTTGAGCAAGTAGCCTTCTCAAATCCTATTGGTCCATCTCCAGCTCCTTAGTTCTCCATTTATTTGCATTGCATCGAGGCACAGGTGTTGCTTTTAGATTACGCTGAGTGTCTGTCGGCACAGGGAAACGGTGTAATCAGGTTAGCCGCATAAAGAGACATGGTTCTCCTCTATTCACTGTTACAGCTATTGCAAAGATTCACTCACACTTTTCCACATGACCAGGTCAGACGCCATCCTCGACAAAAACAGACTGAAGGTGAATGGCTACCAGCCTCCACACATGCGGCTCAGGTCGGAGAGGCCAGTTTCCCAATGGCCACGCTCACATTTGGCCGGCATTATGTAGCATCTGCCATCGACTCCAGATTCATTTAGCAGTGTCCCTCAGTGGCCATCGACACTGTGTCTGGATGTGTTATAGTCCTCCAAAAACACAAGCACAATGCCTGTTGGATCCTACTTTATTGAAAAATCCTTTACAAACTGAAATGTGGTTTCAATATAGTGTTTACAAGTTCGACTATGCATTTATCAGATGTTTTGTTTTGAGTCAGGAGGGTACCGAGCCCCTAAGGGGAAATATGTATATATATATATATATATATATATATATATATTTCAATGCTATTGAATTCACTTTTGCATTCTCTACAAAAAGTCTTTCTCAAAAACAAAAATGTGTTTTCTCAAAAACATTTGCATTCTTTTGAATATATTCAAAATGCGTTTATTTCATTTAATCTCTTAATAATCATTTATGTTTATGTTTACTGACATATCCTTCAAGATTTACTGAAAACTTTATTTGGAGTACTATTCATTTCATATTATTAGGTTTTAATATAACTGTAATGAGGATTGTATGATCTTTGAATGCAAGAAATTGTTTGCAAGAAGTATAGTTGCAATAGTTCCACTTTGGCATAATTGTATATACTTCAGTATATCTTTAATTGGACTTAAGCACTACGTCTAAGGGAACCCCCCCCCCCACACACACACACACACACACCCCCTCTAGCTCCATCAGAGGGCACTCCACCCGGGACTGCCTGTGTTCCCGTCTAGTCAGTTGTGGGCTTTTATGTTGAAAATGTCTGTTCCTTTCCCATTGTGTCTCCGCCCCCTTTTATCACTATGGTTATTCATCAGCTCCTCCCCCTTCTTTACTCGTTAACTCATTGTCTTGTCTTTTAAAAGCTCTGTGTTTTTGTCAAGCCAATTGCAGAGCATCGAATTTACCTCCTGCAAAGCGTTTTCCCTAGTTTTTGTTCAGTCTTGTTTTCTGTGTGTTTTTGCTCTGTACCAACCTTTTTTTTGTGCCTGCCTGGGCTTTTGCTCTGTTATGCCCCTTTGGACTCTGTTTACTGATCGATCGACCCTTGCTACCCTTTGGACTATTCTTGTACGTTTTGCTTTCTCTACACCTGTCTGCCGTTGTGTTACCCTGCCCAATTTGACCATGCCAATTAATAAAGCAGTGCTTATGGATCCGCACGGCCCCATCTCCTCCATCACACAAACATTTACACATATAATTGCAAAGACATGGCACATAACGCAATGAATTAAACAATTTTTTTCTTAAAAGTAGACTGAAATAGTATAATATAGTAAATATAACATAAATATAATATTTGTATTTTTTATTTATTTATTTTTTTGCAAAAGTTTTTCACAAAGTTTCTCAGCGAACACAATTCTTTAGCATTGGAATGTAAAAGCACTGAAATAGATTTCTCCCATTTTTTATTTTTTTTACCATCACCATATCCCTTCAGGGGCTTTGAGAGTGACTTTTTATTATATAACATTTTTCTGCATGCAGATGATTAATGAAAGATTAATGAAATCACATTTACTGAGGTTAAACATTACAAATTCATCTAACTAAGCTGGTCTCCCAGCCCAGCCTGCAGAAAAGAACCCAAACCCGTTCTAAAACCAGTTAAACAACCAGTATAACCAGACTGGGAGACCAACTATAAGACCAGCAAAGCAGCTTGTTTTTTATTCCTCAGCCGGGATATACAGAATTAATAGTCCACACACTCAGAAATTAATATTCTGTCGTGATTTCCTCACCTTATGCCATTCCAAACCAAGAACCTAGTTTTTATTTCCAAGTACAAACTGCTCTTTTCCATACACTGAAAATGGAGATCAGGGACTGCTGAGCTAAAAAAAAGAAAAAAAAAAAAGAAGAAGAAGAAGAACTTAAAAGCCATCATTGTTCTATATTCAAAGCCATATGATGCCACATGATACTTTTGTTCAAGGAAGGGGAACAGCCTGATATGTAATTACTTATTGTAAATCTTGCTTGACAGCCATGGTCACCATTCACCTTCATTGTATTAAAAAAAAAATAGCTTGGAACTCCACTTGAGTTCACATAAGAAAGAAGTCATACAGTTTTGAATAAATGACTTTTCATGCTGTCAACGGCACCAGTCTTTAAAAAAAAAAAAACAGGTTTATGTTTACTGTTTTGTAGGCAAACTGAAGTGGCTACATTTGAGCCATTATGAAGTTTGTAGTATTTTTAAGACCTAATATTCAGACACGTTCCTTGATGACTATATCAGCTGCAAACTCCTTTTTCAAAGACAAAAGACAGAAAGGATGGAATCAGGCAATATGATAGAAATTAAATTAGCTTCAACAAACTACTGCTTGCTTATCTCACTTAGCTTAGCAGCTTATCCGAGGTCTTAGTACTGCATATGATTCCACACAGATTTCCTCATGTACTTAAAATGACAAATCTTTGTTATCTCCAGGATACCAAGTTAAAGTCTGCCAGTAAAGACTAGGCTAATCCATGTACTAAAGGATTCCTGATGCTCGCTACTGTGCTAATCCCAGAGATACGAGATGAGGTCTATCCTGAAGTGGTCATTTTATTCCCTGCAAGGAACTAGCCTCTTTTCTATTAGCCATTTTTTTGAGGGAAAATAGAAATCACGGTAGGAACCAGAGTATGTATAACAGAAAATAATGCTTTTGTTATTTAAATTTTAACATTCCAGTTAAATCAAAAAACAAGTTCGCTCTAGTAATTGCACCATTTGTCACAGTGGAGATGATCAAACAATTTTTTGTGGCCAAACAACAACAAGGAGGAGACATGCTGTTACTAGTTTCCTCCAGAATTTCTGCCCACCAGAATGCCCTTTAAATGGGCACGGCCTGAGGTCTACCTACAGAGATGATGAAAATCTATAGGGTACTGTTCCTGTGCACCTGAGTCCACCTCTGCAAAGGAGTCTCTTATCTGAAGGGTGAATAGCACAGATGGGCACAGATGCTCTTGGCTTCAGCTGTTCTCTAAAAAGAAAACTCTTAGATTTAAGTGTGTAATGGACTTTATTTCCATCTTTTGCAGTAGAGTGTCAGCTGGAAATATCACTTTATATTACCAAACATTCCTTTTGCCATTAACTGTAATAATCCAGTGTGCTTTTTGTGTGCACGAGTCTGATATCAGCCAGTGCTTCACAGAGAGATCTGATTTCTTTCACAAAGAAACAGAAATACTGAGACAGACTAAATCCAGAAGAACTGTGGCAACGTCTCCAAGATGCTTCAAGAAACCTTCCTACAGTGGTATCTGAAAATTTATGGGCAAGTGAACCAAAACAAACAACAACTAACAACAACAAAACACTGTGATAAAAATCTATTTATTACATTAATTTTTTGAAAGCTTTCTCACTTTACAGCAATTTTACACAAGTGCTGAAAACTTTTCATAGTACTTTGCAGAAAGTTAAAAGTTAATGATTTTTTAAAGCATCAGTTCTTCTGCTTTTAGTCTGTCTTAGTCTGTTCTGTTTCTTCATGTCATTCCAGACAGACTGATCATGATCAGATCAAAAACAGTAAAAGGCAATCTCGTCTCATAAAAATACATACCTCTGTGCACTTTTTTGTGCAGCAACGTTTTTACGTGCGTGTTTCGCTGCAGTTTCAAAGAGAAATATCCACTGAGTGGCGCTGAAACACTGGTTCAATACATGAACCCCAGCACATTTTTATTACATTGATATCTTGCTGTGTTTTTATTACGTTAAATATACAGGGACTGGCGCTAAAAGTTAATGCTCTATCATGTTGGAAATATGCCCTACACCAAAGCCAAACCTAAACATGATATTCTTCAAGTAATTGTGCGAAAATTATGCTTCATTAATCAAAACTTGTGTGAAATAGAATAAAAGTTGTCAGAGTTTTACTGCCTCTAGTGTTCATTTCTTTTGGAAACTGCAGTGATATGTACTTACTGGTACATATTTCAAATCTCTCTAAAAAGTGTGCCCAGGTACGTTTATGCCATGAGACCAGGTAGGTAAAAGCATAGTAAAAGGTATGTTTGGAAATGCAAAAAGATATTTCCTACTAACATACTACAGGAAAAGTTACAAATAATTTTTTGAGGGGTGAAAATACAAAAGGCCTGAGACTTTTGCCCACTAGTATATATAAATGCATAATTTATGTATACAAAGTAGGATTAAGCTGTCATGCTGATTTTATACAAAATCTATAGACTAGTATAGATATGTTTAAAATTTTAAATTTCATATAGTAATTAAAAATAAGGATGTGTTGAAATGAAAAAGAATGGAAAGAAAGGTTTTGGTTGCAAGGTTTGTTTGGTTGTTTTACTTACTGATTGAAAAGAGAAGGAATGCGTTCTTAGTTTTGAACCCAATCTGAGACCCTGTCAGTTAAGACTAAACAAGGCATTGATTTTAGCGAAAACAAGTCCCAAACTCAAAACCTCATCGTGGGAATCTTAGCTAAGTTTATAGTGTAGTTACACATCTCAAAAACACCTGTAAATATCTACAGATTTGCCATTACTAGTGTTTGGAGTTCTTCTCCTTCTGATTTGAATGTATTTATTACAGTATCTCTTTTAAGAATTAATTAAAGATTCACTTGTTGTCCAATTATTTAGTGGGCAAGCTTGCATTCATCCAATCAACTATCTTAGATAGCATCCTACTTTTTTCCCCGATAATCTGTTTCACACAGATGTACTTTAAAATACCCCAGAAAAGATCTGTCGCTAATACTGACGCACTGCAAATGTCATTGCATAACAAAATATCAAACAAAAGCTGCTTGGCCTTTTTTTCACTTATTATTAATTGTACTTCTAACCAACTCCCAAGGTCCCAAGTATTCTATCAGAGTAACCACTGGTGCACTTCATCACATTCTTTTCAACAGAAAGTTCCCGAATACATTTTATCTTGATTTTGAACAGTGTCTTTTGTTTTATTATTTAAACTTAGAGTAGGTTAAAACCTAGTATTCTAGGTTATATAGGTTTTGATCAATCTTTATTCGTTTTAAATGTATCTTACAATAAGTGTATTAATGCACTAAAAAAATAACCTAAAATGGTAACTAAAATTGTATATAAAGTAGCTGGTTTTCTTAAGTAAAAATATTATTTAATATCAATGAATCAGATACATCAATTTTGTCATGAGTGCCCTCAAGCGCCTCTAGAGGGTACTCACATCACTGCACCTCCCTGGGACTCATTCCATCATGGAC
>JAUMHE010000060.1:14441904-14452538 GCA_032359235.1 Enteromius mattozi
TGCAGGCAGGAGTACAAAACAGGTGACACGAATGAACTAATGAGGGAGATACCAAAACAGGACCGGACTAAACCAAAAATACAAAAGCACATGAACAAGACCTGACAGAATAAACAAAACACAGAACACGCCCACGGCGTGACAATTATAAACATATTACTTGAATTTCAAGTATATTTTTAATACATTTAATACTACGTCTTTTCCACCTGGGATACAATCCCACAGCCATTTCTTACAGTGCACAGATTTTCAGACTTTTAAAAACATTTGCCTCAAAATAATGGAACCTATCCACTCATCATGTTGCTATGAGAGAGGGACAAATGAATATTTTCCGATCATAAATGCATGGGTGTAGATAAAATAAGTCTCTTTCAGTATAGTGACATGATGATATGGGACACAAAACCTTTCATCAAAGTTGTCCTAAAACCTAAAAATGCTTTCTTGCACTAAGACAACTTTGATTACCTTTTTTGATCCACTTCAATGTTGACTACTACAGTATAGGCTACAAAACTATAACAAGACTACAAGACTATTATACTTATATGCTACAAAAATACATAGACTTTCCAAATGGCTGCCCCCATGAGTGCTGATTTTCTCAAAAAACCCATTGTGTCACTTTGAATTCAGACAAGGAGAATCACTTGTGGTGTTTGTTCGAACAAATATTGGTTTTGTGTCAAAAATCCACTTGAAAGTTGGATATGTTAATCTCATTGCTAATGGCCCTCTGAAAGGTTTCTTAATATTCTCTCCTCAGCCCACTACAACAGAGCCTGTCTCCACAAGGTTAATTAGTTGCAGGTCCCCCGAGGGCCCGTAAGTGATGAGAGCTTAAGATAGTGAAAGAGGTTCCTCAGCTCATAGCGACATAACAAGGTTAATGGGTCTCTCATATCTTTCATCCATGCCAACCTGCACTACTGCCCACTTTGTCAGCATGCTGAGCCTGGGAACTCCATGCTATTATAAATAAGCATTTTTTCCCAATGCCACACCAGCCATTAAGTTACTTTGAGATGTACAATCATAAATAATCATGCTCTTTTGCTTCGTTCTCAAACACTAAAGCAGCAGGTTGTAGTCTATAGCGAGAGCCACATCTGTTGTTGAAACAGATGATTTTCTCAATGTTCTTTTCCTCAATGTGCAGTCTGTTCCTCAAGCAGCTGTTCCTCATTTAAGCAAGGTGAATTATATGCTCAGAACACAAAAGAACATAGAAAGGCAACAAAAGAGTATTCATTATGTGACGTTCATTTCTTTGTCATTTATATAAATTCTTTTAAATTCACAGAAGCAAAAATCAAAAGTGCAATGACTTGAATGCACCTCTTCTATCTCATATAATATATTTCTGAAAGTATATACCATAATTAAGAAAAAAAGAAAGGAAGAGATGAAGAAAATAAATTCTTGAAAAAAAAACCCCATTATATTTGGGTCTAATTTAATATTATAATATTATATGAAAGACAACAGATTTTAAATATGTATATATACAGTGTACTGTATATGAACTGTAATTTTAAATATTTAACAATCTTCGCCACTGTCCTCTAAAACTCTATCTTTAAAAATAAATCACTTTTGTAAATTTAACTTGCAAACAACAAAATGGGATGCCTCGCTTTTAAGCACTCGTATACACACATACACACTACAGTTGTACGCAGTTATATGGCTACACACACACACATACACATATATACACACACACACACATAAATACAGTATATATATATATATATATATATATAGAGTTTACATATTTTTATATATTTTTTCATATACTTCTACATTAAATTGATCTCAAGTGATATGGTTATTTTGGTGACAAATTCCTTCATGTATACAATCTGTGAAGGTCACATGACCTCATCTCCCTGCATGTGTCAATGTTAGATTTGATTTCTCTGTTTTTTAATCTCACAATTTAACTGCTTTTATATGTCTTTATTGAGGTTTTCCTCAATCCTTCAAACATTATGGTCAAACTGTTATTTCTCTCTGCCTGAGGAGTACATGGATGAGAGTAATTATTCTAATGATAAAGCTAAGAACCTGAAGCATGAGTGGGAGTTTTTAGCCCCTCGTCAAGTTTATTATGCATGTACACAGCACAGGGGCCTTGAGTAAACAACATCCCCAGATACTCCTCTTTCTCTTTAAGATTCAAGATCAGTTATTGTATTAAACCAAAGCTTCTGGGTGCTACAAAAAAATCAAAGATGTTCATTCACTGTCATATGCTGATGTGCTGCTGCTAAACAGATAGTGAGGGTAAGATGGAAAGAGGGATGCTTTGTCGAGGAGAGGAGAAAGGGGCAGAATTTTAAAGTGTGACCTGTCACTTGAAGATAAAGGCAGGTAGATGTGCAAGGCTGGAGCATGAGTTTGATATTGTTGGATCCCTCATATGCACTTCTAAGCCTTCTTTTGTGCTTGAATGCAGGGGAATGTATCAAGCCAGCAGGTGATTTGCTCCGTAGAAGCTTTGAACTCTATGATTTGAAATATTGTTTCAATGAATGAAATGATTGTGTTTACTGCAGCTAGACATGATGATGCCATTGATTTGATTCAAACATCAAGCAATTACGTTTAAATAGTGTGACTATAGCTAAATCACTAGGAAACATTAAATATAAACAGCCATTTAACTACTAAATAATAAATATATATCTAAAATATTTTGCTCTGAAAAATAATATTAAACTGGACACATTCTAATGCACCTTTTTTAAAATTCATTGTTATGATGCTTGAAAATATCTTTTTGAATTTGACCAATACTTTTTTTTTTTGTCAAAATGCTATATGCAAGACTAAATGGATACAAGAAATTGGACGTTGAGCAGCACGTCTGAGTCACATCAACAAAAAGCAATATACCCATTCTGCACACTGTGCCTTTTGAATTCTCCTGTGGATAAGTGTTTAGCAGCTCTGCCATGGTAAAGCTTGAATTTGTTTACATGGATTGGCAGGGCTATAATATGGCTATGCAGCTGCTTGAACCATCACTGTTGAATATAAATGCATGCTGCTCTTGCATACGTGTACACTGCCGTATTAAATCACATCTAGTGGCTGAACATGAGTTTGAAATCAATGCCAATGGTGGCAATAAGAGTGATTTAGCGTGCACTTCTGAAAGATCTGGCACTAGAGATTAATGATGGCGTGACATCGTCAATGCATTCAACATCATATTCTTTTTGTCCTCTCTGAAAGTACATCTCCTGTCACTCAGACGCAGAGGTATGAAAGGACCTTTATCCATACTAGGAATCTCAAATCAGTGTTGATCATGTCAACGAAACTACTAATCAAAATGTCTGTCAACAAGGGCCCCGTTTAATACTGTGTTTTCTGTGATTGGATCAGATTTAAAGTCAGGTGAGGAATGCAATGCAAAACATTCTCTAAAGTGGCTCAAAAGTGTTTTTCAACTCAGCAAATTGGTGCAGAGTTTTAGGCATATGATCTGTTTACATCACACTGACAAACTTACACTTGTTTCTAAAAATCTTTTTTTATTTTAATTTTTTAAGAGAAAATGCTAAATTTTTTATTTGAAAAACTAGACACTTTTGTGAGAGAAAGCAAAAGTTTTGTTGGTGAATGAAAAAGAAATCAAATACATATTTTTCTTTAATCTCTCTTTTTAATGCTGTGTCCTCTTAAGGGCTCTGCAGTTTTCTCATAAGATTGGGCTGCATAAATTATTAATTTCTAAAGCATGATGAACACTGAACACATTCAGTATGCTCATTATTAGTTATTATTACAGGTGCTCAGATTTTAACACCACTATTAATAAATCTTGTATATGCTTGATACACGTTTAAATTAATAATTGTCAAATCAGTTTTTTTATGTTTGAATTTTTTTAAAAGTTCAAATTATATCACAGTTTGCAATCATTTTGCCTATTATTTTATATTTGTTATATATTCTCATCAGAGAATTTAAAATAAATTACAATTAATATCATATTAATAAAAAAATGAAAAAATCTGGAACACATATTCCTTATTAATTAAGAGTTTTCCCTCATTAAACTCCTAATTTGCTGCTTTTTAACAGTTAAGGTAGTGTAAGGTAGTTGTTAAGATTGTTAGTAATGTGTAGATTTTAAGAAAATAGTTCATAATGAGAATTGGACCTTAAAATAAAGTGGGTAACACTTTAATGCAGAATAATTACAGAATAAATACAGAATAATTACCTGGTAAGTACTTGTTGTATTTACATAAAACAAAATTTACTTACCATGTAACTAAGTTATGGAACAGTTTGTACTTACAGTCTGTAATTATGTAGATGTAATAGGCAGCTACTGTTACACAGGTTACTTATGTAACCAAAAGATTGTCACATTTGTTGCAGACTTTATAAAACGTAATTATAAACTCAAGTACACGTTCATAAGCTAACTATAATAAAGTGCATCAAGCTTGTACTTAAGTGTAAGTATACTGTGTAACAGACTCGGTCTGTAACATATGTGTGACAGTTGTCTGTTACATCTACATAATTACCAACTGTAATTACAGGCTGTTCCATAACTTAGTTACATGATAAGTACATTTTATTTCATGTTAGTACAATGGCTACTACTAAGTACCTAATGATGTAATTACTCTGTATTAGGACACCTTAAAATAAAGTGTTACTCTAAAATTAATTTGTGCTAGAATATTGAACTGCTTTTAAGGACATCTCATGAAACATGAAAATTAGCAATAGGAGGGCTTCGGTTTTTCCCCTTAGAGGACGAGTTTATGCTTTGTGCAACTAGGACTGAGCTGTCGACTCAGCAGTTACATGCGCTTATTCAGTTCTTTGCATCATACTTTGTTCTCACTGGCAAAAGAAAACAAGACTTTCTTACGACCGTCTAAAGCCACACAAACTGGTGATGAAATTGAATGTGAACTCAAGGCCATTTGCGGATTATAACTACATTTTATATACTAGCAGTACCTCAGAAATATTCACAGCCCTCAGTACTCAGTGTGGTAATACTCTAAAAGAAAAATCGCCACGGCATTAAAAGGTACCACATCCCGCGCACAGATGGAGTGTGCCACCGCTTCGCATTCCTTTTAGTGGGAGACGTACTGCCAGCATAGTAAAATGAAATGGCCTTATTTGCATTGAGCTGGAGGAGAATAGCTTTTAAAGTGGGTTAGGGTGAAGGGGAGCAGAAAAGACTTCAGAACCAGTTTGAGGAGGAAAAAGAGAGAGACGAAGAGAGGTAAGAGGCTTAGCGTGCTTCAGGGCTTCGGTGTTTGGAGAACCAGACTGTGAAAGAAAGGGAAATTAGGCTCTTTCCCTTTCCCTCTTTAGCTAATGAGGCCGATAGATCCTAGCTGTCCTAGAATCACACTGATGTCCAATGAGGGGCCCAGATGTTTTCGCTTTCGCAGTGTGGATCCATAAAACTACCTGCATGCAGGGGTTAAACACATTGATCATACAGAGAGGCAGCCTGGAGATCTAAAGCTCATGCAGGAAAGCTTCACGGCCTCCAACTGGGCTGCTTGTATAAGAAAGGATGGAACGGGCCCCACCGTCCTCAGGCAGGCATTGGCTTCGGATTTCTGATGCTCTTAGGCCCAGCCGAAGTGGAACTCAGAAGAAACGAAAGCAGAATCTACTACTTATGAACGAATTCACAAGCTCTTGCACAGTGTTGAAAGCAAAGGAGGTGTTATCAGCGCAACATCTGGGGTTTTAACATCTCGAGGGAAGCTGGGAATGAAACACATTCTCTACAGAATGAAAGAAGCTGTAAGATTTTTGGATGGCTTTCGAAACATGAAAAAGACTGGAGGAATATTTAAAACAGGAACTGTGGTGCAATACCACAGTCTAACAACATTGGCACGGGATCGGGAACGATAGCCTGAAATGATAAATGGCATTCATGAGGTCCGACCACTGTATTGGAAAAGTTTGCAGTCGAAACACTTTCAAATTTAAATACAAAATGCTTCTGAGGAAAATGTGACCGCAGCATAAATGTTTGAATAAGCGCCGCATATCAATGTGGTATGAGAAGCAAAAAGCTTTGTTCGGTGAGCTGAGGAGAATCCTCGTCCTTTATTAAACATCTAAGTTCAGGTCAGCTTCATTACCATAATACAGAGGTCTTATACCATGAAACAAACATCCTCCCTCAAAAAGACAGCTTGGTCGACAGATTGGGAATATTGTGCATAGTGTGCAAGTTCTGTTTGTGTACGACGGCTGGATTTAAAAAAGGTGAGAGGTAAAGAATACGCCTTACAATGAAAATATGGATTTTTACCCCATTAAAAACTAGCTGGAAAGAATAGGCTAGCACAAAATCACAAAAATAAAAAAATAAAAACAAATCCAGTGAAATAAATCAACCCCAGTCTTTGAAAAAAAAAGCATACCCACCTAAAACACCAACAACTTTCATACCTTTTCGCAAAAATGGCTCCAATTGTCTTGCATGGCTTTCTTAATCAATTCCATTTTGTAATGCTAAAACTTTAACACTTATAAACAAATACATTTTGATTTATGCATAACGAACCAACTGCATGTGTACTGCTTTTCTGGTGTATTAAACTTGCTCAGTAGCCCACCTGGTATAGTATGGCATTTGCGATATGAAACACTTGAGTATAAGTCTTGTATAGCACTAGTAAAAAAAGTCAAACATTTCTACAAGCGAGCTCAAATATCACATTTCTTTTTCTCATGCTCGGTTAGGTTTAGAGTAAGGTTTAGTGTAAGTGGTACATTATGTTTAAATGTGATTCAGAATTTACCTTTTTGCGGCTATCACTGGACATTTAACTGCCATGATATTTACAGTACAACAACCAGTGTAATAAAACACTGCAAGATTCACGTAAATCTGTTTCATTCTGTATAAAACTAAAAACACACTTTTAGCATCACTCACTGGACATTTTAAAAGTGTTAGGAAACGTGCACTAACCAGCGTCTCTTTGCAGAAATGTTGTCGCAGGCACGTTTTTCAAATAAGCTTGGGTTCAAATAAGTATATAACAGAATAAAAAAGGCAATAGTGGTTCTTCTGCCATTGCAAAATGTCAATATGTGCTGATCTGCATGTTTTGGTTTGAATGTAAGGGGCAGAGGCTTGTTTATGTGACCGTATTGTGAAAAAAAAAAAATGAGGGAAGGAGAGAGACGCTCACATGTTCTCCAGGAGTGGTTTATCATCCTCTCTGAATGGGTTTCTGCTGACACACATCAGTTTGAAGCAAATGTCTCTCTGTCATAATCACAGCTTTTTATGATCATTTTGCCCTTCCTGCCCTTTCACAATGTCAGAGAGTAATGAGTGTTTTTAGAGAGTTGAGAAGAGAGTGAGGAAAGATAGATAGGTTCTGTGTATGTGTGAGAGAGAATCAAACCTCCTCCCTTTGATCAACGCTAAAGAAATGTACCACCAAGTTTGGGAACCTGATATGCAGCCGATCCAACCCATCGAACATCATGCCATCCACAAAATGGTTCTGCTTTTGTGTTGATCTTCTTTATCTGCTGCATTGTTTGAAAGATCATTTGATTAGTGCTGACATAATAAAATCATTCAGCATTACAGAGTATGTAAATAACCTAAATGACTGAATAGTATCCAAAGGTACTCAAGCCTGGTCTTAACTGGACACAGATGGTCAGCAGGCTGGTTTGAGAGGGGTTTTGGCCACTTCCTTAGCTAGTCAGGCCAGTCTTACCTGGCCAGCTAAATCAGCTACTTCTAGCTTAAACTAGCTAAGACCAGCCAACCAGGTAACACTGGTTTTAGCTGGTTTTAATCAATCAATCAATCACGTTTATTTATATAGCGCTTTTAACAATACAGATTGTAGCAAAGCACTGAACATGATCAAATAGGAGAATAGAGTGATGGTAATGTATAACGACGAGACTAAACTATTTATTTATTAAATGCAGAGACGGTCATCAAAACGACAATAATCACTAGAAATTAGGTGCCCCCAACTAAGCAAGCCAGAGGCGACAGCGGCAAGGAATCAAATCTCTATTTTCAACCAAGTAAAAATTAAATAAACAAATAACAGGCAAATATATCTAGATTTTTTTGTAATACTAATACTAGTACTAATAAAAACACACACTTTTGGCAGTATAAAGCTTTGTAGGCTGTATTTTTTAATACAATTTATTATATTAACAAAATGTTACAGTAATCAACAGCTATTCAAAATCCATCCATAACAGTAATAATAATGCAAATTATGTAATATATGTAATAACAGAAAAAATATATATATTTTGACAGTTGTATATAGAAAAATTATGACAAACATAAAAATATTATTTCACTAATTGTAACAGATTTTTTTTAATAGGCTGTCCTTTTTTTATATAATATTTTTTTGTTATTATCATACATTTTTTTATATCACATAAAATTCAACAGCCACAAACATAACAATATTTATTTGAATGATCATATTTATTTTGTTGACATTTATTTAGACTAATAATCCGCAGTTTGCACACACAGCATACTGTATATTTGCCTACAATTGTATACACCCAGATATTTGTGTGCAAATGCACTTTCGTCCTGTCGGCGGGGGAGGTAAATGAGATAATGTTGCAGTGTAAATAGTCCAATCCCGTTCTTTGGTTCACTCACAGGTTTCTAAAGGGCTGTAATTTCCCCCTGCAAAAGTTAGCCGACGCTCACTGTCACTCCTCACACACGTGTCAGCGCTACAGGACTTACTTCCGGTTCAACATGGCGGCATCCATGGCATGTCAGGCGGTTGTGAGAGGACTCCGAGCAGCGAGCACTAAACAACTGCTTGTGAGCCGAAACCAGGTAACAGATCACAGATCTGTACATTTATCCTCCAGCGCGTGATGTGACCAGCAGAAGAGCGTAGCATTTCGTGACGCAGCTGCTGTCTGTCTTCTGAAAGCGTCTGATAATGATGATTTATTCTGCACATAAGTTAGTAATGAAGACATGTACAAATGCTTTTTTAACCTGGCGTTGCTTGTTAATTTAACTAGCGATTTGAACATAGACGGTCTCTGCGCTGTTTGCAGAATTATTAATTTACTGTTCAAACTATATACAAGGTGTTTGATAACTGACTGTCAGCATATAAATATCATAACTCATTGCATGACCTGCAAATGCAGTTTGATGAATTGCAATTCATTTAGACAGTTTCTGTTCTAAAGGTAATACATTCTATTCTTAAAAACCTTTTTCTAAAGATTGTAAGCGGTAAGTTTAAACATTAGCTGATGTGTTCTGCTATATATGCTTCCTGGAATACTGATTCCACGGTGACACTTTTTAATAACGTTTGAGTGTTTTGAAGCATTTTTTGCGCTTCACTGGAAATTAGGATTTCACCTTCAGGTTTGTCCTCTATAGGTCAGTCAGTGAGCTATAGGCTAGAATCACGTCCATCTGTATCAGCCTTTGACCCGTCAGTGATGAAACTTTTTCTGCTGAGCTGGCCAATAGCAATTTGCTGTCAGTCTACGGCAAAGGTTTAAAGGTCATTTTTAATCTTTATCTTAGGTATAGGCAGATTTCCTGCTGTCATAATTCTTGTGTTTTTGGGCTATTGCTTTGTGTTCCTCTTTCGGTCTTGCAACATGAAGACATTTTTAATGTTGCCTTATTTCGGGTGTCATTTGATGTGCGTACTGAAAGATTACTCTGCGCATATAAACCGTAAACCAGGGCAACAGGACAAAATAGATCAACAGTGTGGTTTCAATGGAAATTCAGACTTATGGAAAGTCAGAGGCTATATTTTGACATTATAGAACAAAACTCGGAGGAAAAGTTTCAAGTAGGTCATTGAATAGATCTGAGCTGCGCTTTCCATTCTGTTTTAATCCTGACTGATATCCCTAAATAGTTCAGTGGCTGTTGGCACATAAAACAAATGTGTTGGTTGTCAGAGCAGAGGAAAGAGGTTTGCCGTCTTTAAAGGAACAGTACACACGAAAATTAAATTAGCTGAAAATTTACCAACCTTCAGTCCGTTCAAGATGTAGATGAGCTTGTTTCTTCATCAAAAACTTTTTGAAAACATCATACATACACTATATTGCCAAAAGTATTGGATCACTCCCTTCCGATGAGCAGCTCTGACTATTTTAGTCATTTCCATGAGTGCAAAAAAAGTCATTGGTTTTTAGCGATGAGTTATTGGCTCAGGGTCTGCATTTAAAGTCACACCAGAGGGGTCATCTGGCATTATGACTTTGCTCTCTGCGGACCAGTCAAGTTCTTCCACACTGACTGAATCAATCGTTTCTTTTTAAACAGAGGCATTGTCATGCTAGAATAGAAAAGGGTCCTGTCCAAACTGTTACTATAAAATTAGAAGCAATTCCCCAGAATATCATTATGTGCTTAAATATTAAGGTTTGCACTCATGGAAATAACTAAAGTTGTCAGTAGATCTGTTCATCGAAAGGGGGTGACCCAAAACTTTTGGCAATGTAGTGTGTGTGTGTGTATATACACTACCGTTCAAAAATTTGGGGTCAGTAAGATATTTAATGTTTTTTAAAGATGTTTCTTATGCTCATCAAGGCTG
>JAUMHE010000060.1:14452638-14474839 GCA_032359235.1 Enteromius mattozi
TTTTTTCTGGATTTTTAATCTAATAAATGCAGCCTTGATGAGCATAAGAAACATCTTTAAAAAACATTAAATATCTTACTGACCCCAAATTTTTGAACGGTAGTGTGTATATATATATATATATATATAAAGTGATGTGTTATGTTTTCTTTTTTCTTTTTGAAATCTCATTCTGACGGCACCCATTCACTGCAGATGATCTATTGGTAAGCAAGTGATGTAATGATGAATTTTTACATATCATCTTTGTCAAAGAAACAAACTTAGATGGACTGTGGATACTCAGTAACTTTAAAAACTTTTTGTCCCAAAACAGCACTTTATTCAGTGGAATAAGGCATATATTTTACCTATAAAGAGCTTTTTTATAGTGCCCTAGAAATTTAGTTTATCCAAACCTCCATAAATTATCAGGTGTGTTGTTTGTACTGCGTTCACACTAAAATATCACCCATCTACAGGCATCTGATAATAACGGCAGCCGTAATTTAATAGCAGAATTCTGTTTGCCCATTATTGGCTTCACAATAAACCCCTTTGAACACCACAGCGTCTGCTTCCTTCAGACATCAATATTATCTTAAAACAATTTTATTCTGAAATTGCTTCACACAAAAAGCACAGCATCTCATAAATCTTTACGCCGGTTTGTACACAGAACAAGGACTTTAAACATTGAACGTTCTCCCTAAAAAAACTGTGACTTTTGTATGCACAGACTGACCTGATTTTGCTACTTGATTCAGTCGATTTATTGATTCAGCTCCCAGAATGCAGCACTGATGTCATCATGAAAGTCTAGTTTAATTTCACTTTTTATTAAATGGTTTAATCATTAAATACACCCAGTTTCTGATGTATGTTACTTTATTGACCTTAATATTATTATTTTGTCCCTGAGCTGGAGTTTCAAAGTTATATAGAGAGGTTCTGTGCTGGAAAATGACATTGGATCAACACCAGTTTAGTGTACAAGGCATCACTTCATTACTCTGTGCAGTCCACTCTGCTGCCATAAGATGTGGTTTAGTAGTGCATGTGGAGTGCTTAGCTAGCATATATTTTCATTTCCATCGTATAATGAGATGCAACCCGCTGCAACAGGGCACAAGCCTCATCCATCTGAGAGAGGTCCTGCTCTAATGAGAAAGTACATAGTGCCAACTGCAGTTATATTATTTTTAATGAAAAGTCTTGTTTGGGATCAGAAGTGACATTTTTATGGTAATAGACTTTAATGCATAGGTTTATATCAGCTTTTTGTAAAGATAAGGATCTACAGATTGTGTAGGAGTGTCAGTGTTAAATTCTAATAGCACTAATATCAAGTTTGATACAGATACTAATAAGATGCATATTAGAGCAGTTTCCCCCCCGGTTTTTCTCTCAGTTTGGGCCTCTCACGTTTGGATCCAATCCATGTTTCACCATCTCCTTAGGAGTCTGGCTGTCAGCCAGTTCCTGACAACGATCAATGAGCTGTTTTTATTAATCAGTGGCTGCACACTTTTACGTTTGCGCTATAGTGCTGGGTAAAAATATCCATTTTCTGATTAATCGCGATCTTCGCATTAGTGATCACAACATCTTTTACTCTTTGTTAACGCTTTCCAGTGTCAGCACATATACAGTACAGTCTGCTGCCAAATAATTACAAGAAAATATACTGTATGTCTTTTGAGGTTTCCTCTCAGACTGCACACAATAAGAGGATAACTAGTGTAATCTAATTTATGAACAGATGACTCTTGTGAACTGGTTGTTTTTAGTGAGTTAAACACTCACAGACAGACTGAGTGTTTCATTTATGAATCAGACTGGTTTTTGCTGTGTGTTTTATGAACTAGACTGAACAGTTCATGAATCTGATTATATTAGATTATATAGTAATATGATAGTGTATGGTATTAATAAAGAATAATCAAATAATACTTTTATGCACTATATGTAATTGTAGGGCTGGGCGATTTAATCGTTGATTAATTCATGCGCATTTCGTCAGTAAAGCCAGCCTTTGATTAGCGGTAAATCTCAATCTCACTGACGAGCTATGCAATTTTGCGTTCAAAATCGGAAATGAATCGCTTCTGATTCTGAAGACGATATTGCATAGCTCGTCAGTGATCTACGGCTCTGTGTATCAACTGCCGCGCATTTTAAAAACAGCTGATTGAGATTTACCGCTAATCAAAGAACCGGCTTTACTGACGAGATGCGCATGAATTAATCGACGATTAAATCGCCCAGCCCTATGTAATTGGGCTGTTCCGTGTCCCCGGGTTGGATTTTTGATGTCTCTTTGAAATTAAACCAAGACTCCAAAGCATCTTAGAAACCAGAATCTAAAATCATATTAAGATAACTGTAATATTTCTTGAGTTGCAGGCACGCAAACTTTGGAAAAATAATATTTATAATATACAGAAAGGTATTTCCTCTTGATGGAGGGAACAATATATATTTAGGTTCAACAGTATTTTTTCTTTAGACGGTCCTCTTTAAAAGAAAAGAAGTCATCTGTCATCTGTATGCAGACATTTGGTTTTTAACCACTGAAAATGTGTACAAATTAACAATTCACTCCTGGAGGCATACTGATATTGCAAACTTTTTCATCTTACAAATCTCTGTGTAAAATCTTACCAAATTTCTTGGTCTGTCTTCTAACCCTCCTGTAATTTGGCTCTGAATCTCCGGTGAAAACTGTAATTTTGATCCCCTTCTACAAAATACTGGATTAATCAGCAAATATTACAAAAAATATTTACATTTTCAAAAATTTGAGCAGGGGAGGTTTTTGAAATTTGGTTGATTTGACAATTACTTTTACATACTTTTCACAACATATCAGTACTATACTTAAGAATTTCTTTCATGAGTAATCAAATTAGACATGAAATATACACATAAATATATGAAATATATAAGTTAATCAGAATTTATTTCATCAAATTGGCACTGAATTGAGAGCTAGTCAGTCAGAATCAGATTGAATTGGGAAATGTGTATCTATACCCAGCCCTTATTCGTCGCATAGTGCACAAAACTGCACACTCAAGGTGTTTTTCTTTTCTTTTTTCTTTTTTTCCCCCCGAGCTGAGTGCCTGAGGTTTTATAGAATCTGTTATTTTGGACTTTTACCACTAAGATAAGAGGCAGTGATTAGCCAGCTTCCAGTCCGCTGTAGTGGAGCTCAGGAGCCATGTCTGGCAGGTATGTATCACGGCAATTCACTGCCATCTTTTATGACAGCTCGAAAATTAGAGATGGCTTGTCAATGACAATGCCCCCCCCCCCAAAAAAGAGAGATGGATTTTAGACGATAATGCCAACGCCGCCTCAGAAATTCCTGTCTGGACCTAGAGATAATCCCACAGCTGTTTTCCCCAGCACAACCAAGAGCTGCGTCTCCAAACTTAAAGGAACATTTGCCGCTGCGTTAGTTCTTTAGGGCGGTGAAAAATCTTTACGCAAAGATTGAAGACGTCAAAGCTAATTCACCTCACAACGCTGCAGCAGCTTGAAAAGCTCGACTGGAGTGTCGAAACAGGACCAGGGGAGTCTGCTGGATGAGGCTGCGTGCTGAATATTTTAAACGAGGGGTGGGAGGGTGCGACTCCTCTGGTGCAAGAACTTCAAACAGCAGGCGTCTCTCCCATCTGTCCACAGCGAGAACACATTTACATTTCCTGGCCGCCAGGGATACAGTAGAGCAAGTTTGCTGTAACCGGATTTGAATATCGTTTCGCCAAGGTTAATAGCCATTTCTGTTGCTCATGAGGGCTGTTTAGGCTTTTTCAATAATTTAGGAAGGCGGCAATCATTTAGAGTTCTGACGGGCAGTCTTTTGAAGGAGAGGTGCCTCTTTTGAACGCTCCTGTGGGACTTTTATTGCAGTCCATTTGGGATCGTTTTTCTGTAATGATGATTGTGATTAGGCGGTATTTAGTGTTTAAAGCAAATTAAAAGTTGTTATACCGTAACTGCTGCGCCAATGACAGTTTTGAAAAACTCTGAAAGTCTATCTGTCTTCATATTTATTTGGATGGTTTGTGTTTTCATGGATCTCCAAAGGCTCATTGTTAAAAGCTGAAGAGCATTTTAAACAAAGCTTATTGAAGGAACAGGTCACTAAATTTTACAATTTATTAGGTTGTTCCAAACTTGTATCACTTTTTTCTTTTATTGAACACAAAAGGAGAATTTCGTAAGCTCTGCAGGTTGCTCTAGTTCATGCAGTTACAGTTAATGGCAAAAAATAGAACTTTCAAGCTTCAAAAAAGGTCAAGCAACCACCATAAAGGTATCATAAATGTATTGTTGTGAACCACATTAGTCAGAACGGTGAATAATTCAAACTTTTTTAGCAACCAAATCGGTGCAGGTCTCCCATGAATGCTGCTGAGAGTGAATTTCAAGATTTATCAATAAATCATTTTCATTTCATCTTATTTCTCACACAAAACTGTGGCACATGATTTTTGAGAAATCATTTTAATATGCTGATTAGGTGTTCTGATATTAATAATGGTTCTGCTTCATTTTTTTGCTGATTACAATAAACCATATAAAGGTCAATGAATACCATCTAACTTAAATTTTTTGTTATATTTTAAATGTTACTTTTGATCAATAAAAAAATGTGTATATTTCTTTGTCTTTCTTTGCTTTAATTATTTTATTTTTTATTTTACTTTACCATTTGTTTCGGAGGATCATGGTGTCCAGTGTCTCAAAAATAATAAGCTGCACAGCAGTTTTCAGTGTTGATATCAATGCAAATTGTAATATTTTTGGCATAAATCGACATTTTTTTGCTATTTTGTTGATCAAATAAATACAGCCTTGGTGAGAGAGTTATTCTTTAAAAGGAGAAGCTCTGAGTCATATCAACCACTTTATAAAACTTCTGCATCCTTTTATGAAGCTTGAAATCTACAGTTCTTTGAACATTTATTAAATGCTTAAAATGAGCGTGTTCCAGAAATTCAAAAACAGGTTTGTAACCAAAGAGAGAAGCTGGTAAATGAGTGAAATCTCTTTTTATGAACTATTCAGTGTCTTCACCCGCTTCCATTTGTTCAGACTTGACCTCACTCCTCCAGACCTCTCTCCTCTGAATGATGTTCCTTATTAACTATGCTAATTGCTAAATTCATATCTGCAGAGAGTTGCCTTCACCTTCAGCCCGTGTCTGTCTTTAGGAGATTAAGGCAAAAGCGTATCCCATGATGCAAATCTCTGCGATCTAAATCCTTTGGTATGCTCTGCTGACTCCCCATAACTCAACTATGCTAACACACACACGTCACGGCCTACCAGAGCTCTCTTGTCAAATTGTCAAAGGCTGCTGCTGCTCATCCAGTGCCTACCTGACCTTGCTGAACGAAAATCATACGTTAAATTCAGCAGATCCAAAAGAGCTGAGAGCATTCAGAGGTCACAGATTACTTTATTATTTTTTTTCTTTTTTTCACAAGCTAATCAACTCATTGCTTCGTTACACGACATTGTGACTTCGAAGGAATATTGATGTTTCAAATTAAAATAGTTTCACCATCTGATCTCTAATTAGCTTGTGCAAATGCTAAAACTGTGTAAATACAACTTATTAAATCTTTTAAGTATCTCAGATAGTTTTACAGTAATGAGCCCTGAATTATCAACAGCACTTTATTAGCTCCATTGTTTTAACATCGGTATTGTATTATTCATGATAAATGGCAGCTATCATTTCTGAATAAAGTAAACCAATTAGTTACAATCAGGAATGGGGAAATGTGTTAATTTCTTAAATCAAAACGTCCCTCAAGGATTCCACAAGTTAATTAAATGTGAGGCCATTTGGAGGTGCTAATTAGGAAGAGTCATTTCAAAAGGGTTTAGGGCAGAGCTATGACTAGTAATGAGAATTTTAACCCCTGGAGACTGCTGGCCTGTGACTGCGCTATGAAGGATCTGATGCAGTCGACTGGGCCGCTTCTTAAACACTGTTTGTCAAAGCATCAGATGCTGATAATTAGGGAAAGAATTAACATATAACAGACTATGGTTTACTCTGTGACTAGAAATGTGTAACAGGTATAGGAACCTCATTATTTTATTTCTACCAACTTATTCTGAAATGTAAATCAAGTGTAACATTTTAAACTTTTTGTTGTATGTTTATGCATTTTCATGTTATAAAATAATCCTCAAAACTGAAATACAAACTTCCTTTTAGTTTTTAAAGATTCTGAAGGTTTGAAGTAGTAGATGCTGATAGGTAGGGGAAAAATGAACACACAATGCAGTAGGTTCATGTGGTTTGCTGCGTGAATAGAAATGTGTAAGAGGTAGAGGTAGAGATAGAGATACAGGTAATTTGAAGCATGTATATTTGTACAGGTTTCTCATTCATGTTAGAAATAATTTTGAAATTTAAAATACAAAGTTCCATTCTGTTTTTGAAGTCACTAAATAAATACAATTGGGATGAATTTTTAGAAAACATGACTCATATCTTTTGTGATATTTTTCAGTGTTATTTTAGCATTATTATTATATTTTCAGTTATTTTTATTTTGTGTGGTTTAATTTATTTTATTAGTCATTTTATGTGCTTTTGAAATTATTCTTTTTCAGAAACAATTGTTTTAGGTGGTATTCATTTTAGTTAGCAACAGCACAGATATTTACTGTTTGTTGAAATTTATGATATTAACTAATTGTTTCTATATACTGTAGTTATGCAAGAGTTTCCTTTACCCAGGGAAAAATAGGGTTTGATATATGGGAATGGAAGATGGGAATACAGTAGGTTTTGAATGTAAATTATGGGGTGATTAAACAAACGCTATGCATTTTTAAGCAATTTTTGCATGGAAGTGTATGAAAAATGATCTGTCTGGTTTAATGTTTTTTTATTTTGCACAATGAAGCAGCACTGCCCTCTGAAAGACCTCAAGGAAAGCTCTCATAAGCCTGTCCTCAGAAAATCTCCTTGTTTGAGCTTTTAAGCTCCTCTTGCTTCTCTCGGAAGAATTGGATTGGTCAATACAGATTTGTAAATACCCTCTCATGAATATGCAAATGTAAAAACCCATTTCCCCCCAGTGAGGACAGCAGTTGTGTTGCTTAATTTTATTTTATTTTCATCTTCCTGCAAGAACTTTTTTTTTTAGGAATCAATCCTTCATCGACTTACGATTTCCATTCTCTCTGTCTGGCTGATGGAGCAACCTAATGTACAAGTCATGCTAATGTTGAGGGCAGACTAATAGTGTACTAAATGTAGTCCCCATTGACTTGCCGGCACTGTCTGGGTCATTGGCACGTTGAGTAATTCTGTAATATTCGTATCAGTTTGTAAAATCTGTGAAAACCCCAGAAGATTTCATGTTTGCATGAGTGATTACATTTGATTCTCTCTTGCGGTTTTGTAAAGACGAATGTTGATTTATTTCCATCTTGTTTTCTTTTCCATAGTGATTGTCTCATCCATCAGCTCGATGCTTAAACATGTCCTCCTGAGTTACTCTAACACTTCACGTCACTCTGGCAAGAAGCAATGAGATATGATCTCAAAGCAGTTGCTTGCTTTCAGTTTGTGGTGCTTTGGTAATGATGCATAATGGTCAGGCGAACTAATAACGTTAGTTAAAGATGACATTAAATCATCATGGATCATATTAACTTCTATAATCCATATTTAGTCTTATTATGTTAATTGATTCATGAGCACATTTTATTATTGTAAAGAACACAGACACTGTTTTTTTTTTTTTTTAATCAAACTAAACTAATCAATCTGAAGCAGTTTAACTTTTGTTAAGTGTTTTAACTAAGGATTTGCCTTTTACAAACACACAGCATTTTCTTCGTAAGTAATTAACTGATGGAGTCGGGCTTTGGAGTATTGTGATGTTTTTATCAGCTTTTTGGATTCTTATTCTGACGGCACCCATTCACAGCAGAAGATTAATAGTGTGCAAGTTCAAATCTGTTTGTCTAGTCTACCTATATCTTAGATGGCTTGAGGGTGAGTACATTTTCAGCTAATTTTTGTGGTGTTTTACATTTATTTAGGCAAAATTGCTTTAGAATAGTATTGTACTATATCTGCCATTTGTTGGTTATTGGCCAATAAGTACCGACACATCTGTATCAACTAAAACTGTAATATTTGGTATGTGCATCTCAAATGTTCTGATTCACAATGTTTCACAATTCCATAACTACTGGTTCTCTGTATCAGCCACAACGTGTGCATCGTAGCAGTGCATATCTTATTATGGCATGCTTTTCATGATGCAGATGCATAAAAGGCTCATCCTACATGTATTTTTCACACTAAACATCTTGTTTAACTTGAAAATATTTCATTATTGAAGTTGCAAATGTTGTTTGCAGCTGGTTGTCATTAACATATGCTGGCATTTCAAATGTTTACTTGCTCCCCTCTCCACATTTTATACACAAACCCAAACACAATTCAAAATACTATTTTTCTTTTTTCCCCCTTATCTGTCACCGTTAACGAGAAGCAGTGCAGATATCAGAATAGGGTTATAAGAGCAATGACTGAGCCAGGAGTCTATTACATTCAAGAGCAGCAGACCCTCTCCAGCACCTTGGAGTGTTTTTTTTCCCCCTGTTTGAAGTGTGTGCGTATTACTTTCATATATCCAGCTGCATTAGCATAGACCTCATCATCACTGCAGTGCAGTGGCCCATTCTTTCCAATGGAGTACTGCACTCTTAAATCTGAATATAAGTAGATCTGTGATCCTCATGCACAAGGAAAACACACCAAGACAAAGTGTGCCAAATGCACAAATGTAATTAAAAATAAAATAATGAAATAAATAAATGATGAAGATAAGGCTCTACAACCTTAACTCTGGCCTGACTTTCTAAAGTTGACGTGGGGGCCTTAGAGAGCATCTGCTATCTTGTGGAATTTGATGCAACTGCTGCCACAGCTTTTCTTCGTCCTTTCACCTTTGAGAGAGAACAACGATAAGTCAAGATCTGCTGTGGGCCACCATGTCCTTAAGAGACATCTGGCCTCCCAGAGGATCTAGAGAAGCTGTTTCTTTCAATGCTAATAAAGGATACAAACTTGAAAGAAAAGCAAATGTTTCTGTTTAGGTCAGGTGAGATTCATTAGGTCATTTTGAGACTGTGGGGTTAGTACACATTTATGTGGCTCAGATGTTCTCCAAGCAGTGTTGAGGGGTGTGGCCTGCTGGATAAAGCTTAAAGTGTTATAGTATTATCATCATCATTTACTAACCTTAATATAATTACAAATCAGTATTAGTAGTTTTGTCCTTTTGGACACCATTGAGTTCTTCTTTATGGACCAAAGGTAGCAGAACTGCTTGTGCGAGGTACAAACTGAATGTGGTGCATAACAAGAGCAAGGCTTTTTTTTGGTTTGGGAAGCAGCCTAAAAAGAAAACCATGTAATATCTCCTTATTTTATGGTAATATTAGTATGTTTTAATTACTTTTACAGTACCTTTTGAGGATGGTAATCTGTGGCCTGGTTGGTTAGAGGGAGCCGGACTTTTATCATCAACATTGTTAGTGCAAGGAACCATCAGAGCGTGTGTTACCGACCTGAAAGAGAATGCAGTCTGCCGAAACATGGCTTAACTAATTTTAACTTCACACGGCATATTTAACACAGTTTAATTAATTACCTGAGACATTAAAATAATTAACATTCTCTTCAAACTATTAAAGCTTGTATTTACAGTGACACTGTTGAATCGATGCATGAACGGATGATAAAATTGTAAGACTGATTTGTGTAGTTTAACAGTTTTAATCCCGAAGGACTTGTGAGAAGAGAGAATTTAATTTTAATATCATTCTTTGACATTTAACAATTACTGCAGAATGTCATGGTTGTCGCTTCTAGCTTGCAAAAAGAGAAACTATAACCACAAAAAGTCAGAGCGTTTTGTAACAGCGTTTCATTTTCTGAACTTGAACATTTTGGCTTGACTATTCATGTAAAAAGTTCAGAAATAGTGTTTTATGTAGGTGTCACTTAGCTTTATCCACCTTGTTTTTCCTGTAAGAGCAGGCAGAGGGAATTTGTAAATTTAGTCTAATGTGTCTAGCTTCAGGTGGCATCCACTTCCAGCTATTTTTAGCTCATTTTGCTGCTAGATATTGCAAACTGGTCTGTCTTACCATATTATTTTATTGTATTATTGTAATTATTAGCACACTGCTTTGTAGTGCGAACAGTTTTACAGTAAGTCATAATTAAGTTTAGATAAGTCATAATAATGACATAAAAATTTCATATTATGATGTTTTATCTACATTTTCACTGTCATAATTTAAACATTTTATTTCATAATCGAAATTTCAACATGTCTTAGAGTACTTACAATTTACCAAAGCATGTTTTTTTATGCATCCATAGACATTATTGTTAAGTATCCACAAATTATTTACTCCTTTTCTCATTTATTTACTATTATTACTGCAAGTACATCAGTGCATCTATTTCATTTAACTATATTTTTATGTATATACTTGTTATTTGCTTTCAACTGTGTGTGTGTGTGTTGGTATTTAACTGGTGGTGTCTCCAGAGTGCTGATGAAGATAATTACTGTTGAGGCAGAGTCTCAGGGGAGATCAGACACCTGCCGTCCCCCTCTTACCGCCTCCTCCTGGAGCACAGTGCTCGCGCCCCTGACGCCCACCTCCCGGTTCGGATGTTCTTTGCCCTTGGGTGAACTAATAACCTGTACAGCTACAAAGTGGGCTCCTGCTAAATTTAGCAACAAGGGGGAAAAGAAAACAATTACTGCTAACATTTACAAAGAGGTTGCCATGGAGCTCTTTTAGCACTTTCACAGTCCGGTTAATCAAGCGGAACTAGGAGAACGCCGATAACACCTGACAGAGAGAATCACAAAAATATAACTGTTAGACAAATATCATCGCCTTTCATGTTGAAATTTTTAAACGTATAATTCTCTCATTAGACTCCAGATTTAGATGTTCATACACCAGGCACCTGCTGTCTGATTCTAGTTTGCTTTCCTGGTCTTTGGATGACACAGGGCTGCGAACCTGAGGACAGTTTAGGAGACAGCTTTTGGTGGTTGCTCATTTTGATGCCTAATTAGAAAATTCTAGAAATTTGCTGCTGCTTTAAATTCTTGGGCGTTTTTAAAAACAAATGAGATTTTGGTTGACTGTCAGTCTTTTTAGCATTTATCGGCTGAAAAAAAATCTATACAAATGTATAAATTAATCCTTATGGTGTGAGAGCTGAATATGGAGTCAAAGTCATTAATCAAATGTAAATTAAAAGTTCATTTCTAATCATTTTTCAGTCATCAAAGCTAAACATTGATCGCAGATATGGAGATTTACTTTAAATTTCACCAATCTGATTACTCACTAAAAACTCCCACAGATCATGTTTTCAGGCCATTCGTCTTATTTTGACATAACAGTGTGCTTATATTTAAGTGTGTGAGTTGTTTGCTTACATTACTAAATTAGTCTTCCCATCCCATGCCTTTATATTGTTCATTCAGACTGATTTGTGAATGCAGAACATGCACAAACAAAGGCGGGAAACAGCTACAGTAGGTTTATTAGCTTAGCATAGCGCTAAAGTTACATGCTACTGTACATGCTCACTACAAGTTAGTTGTTTTTTTTTTGTGTGTGTCCCCCCATGTTTTTCTTTTTTCCCGTAAGAACAATCCACCGTTCTGGGATGGTCTCTCTTTATCTCGCATATCTCTTTATTAATATTTGTTTTGGGAGGTTGTTCATGTAAAGCACACTTTATGTTTATTCCTGATGCAATGAAGCATAATCTGTTGAGAAAACAGCACTTATTTCCCATATGAATTAATAAAAAGCTGTGAACCGTAAGCCCATTGTGCCCAAGACTGTCAGAAAATAAACCCTCATCTGTGAAATCTAAATAAAAACCTTCAGCTCCGTGGCTGACTGAAGGTAAATGTTGCTCTGGAGTCTGTCCGTGTACACACATCCGTGTATATGCTATGCAGAGAATCGGAAACCTTTTAAGGTTGTTGGCAACTTTGTGTTTTGTCATAAATTTGACAGAAAGTACTAAAACATGATATGCTTAGTTGGATGTGTGAGGCAGCTTTATTAGCCAGTGTCCTTCTGTTGAACCTTTCCTAAGTAGCAATGTTAACAACAGCTAGCTTGTTCAACAGGGAGCTGTTTCCAGTTTTAAATATGACAGTATCCACCCCCATACAGAGGTAAAAATATACATCGAATGCTACACCACGGCCATTAGGAATGACCCTCAGAGGACTCAGCAGATGCTAACCATGAAAATAATACCTTTCTGTGGAAAAAGCCATGTTTAATAGCTGGCAATGATATTGTGTACTCTTAGGTGCTTTGGTGATTGTTGATACAATATATATTTATATATATATATATATATATATAGAACCTAAGCATACTGAAGTACACTAGATCATTGTTTTACATGATGCATTCAATAATTGTTTTTTATTGTTAATATTAATGTTTAAATTATATGTAATATGTTTGTTATAATAACCAAGATAATTATTCATTGATTAAATATTTAAATGAAATGATTATTTATTAGTTACTATAAAATTTGTTCATATGTGTTATATAAGTGTAACACATAACACAGTTCATGTGTACTTGACTTCTTGTGCTTTTTGCTCACATTTATCAAATCCACAAGACGATGGAGTGTCGAAATTGTCATTGTAGACTCAAAAGTGTGCTCTCAAGTGTGGACTTCATGGACTTAACTGAGCAAATACCACATGGACTGCACATTTCCAAGCTAGGCAATTCTGTGCGCACTCATTTCTAGAAACGAGTAATTAGTTGGAAATTGGTTCCAAATTATCCTGATAACCCAACATCTGTTATAGATGTCTAATTCTGAGCTTAGTTCGAAAGTGAACATTTATTGTACAATGCATACAATACCAGGAAATTGTTACTGCAATATTAAGTTTTGGCTAAATTTACCAACCAAATCCTTATGAGAAATGTGCTGTGAGCACCAAATTCAATGATATGATATGATGAATCATAGTTTTAGTTCTCTGTAGCCAAGCACAGTCAAAGCACACTGTGATGTATAGTAGTGCAATGATGAAATGCAGGCGCTGAGAAGAACATTGCAGAGAATGAGAGTAGTGCATCATCTGACTCTTATCAAAGAGCTAATGATTAAGTGAGAGGATTGGAGACATACAAACTTTTCTTTGTTGTACTTTCTGTTTCTGGCTCTCTGGTTCTGTTCCAAATGGCTCAATTTATGTGGACTTGAGGTCTTGTAGATTTCACAGATGTGTGTGAGCAAAGAGCACAAGACAATGGAGTGTCCAAATTGTCATTGCGGACTTAAAAGTGTGCTCTTTAGCACCTCCTGTGAACTTTTCTGAGTGTAGACGTTTGTTAGCACTGCTAAAAGTGTACACTACAAGTATTGCTGGGCAATTTACGCAATATCACGTTCATTATCGCAGGCGATACATCACCAATAATGAACACATTATTGTGTAGCTTGTTAGTGAACTAGAGCGCTGTGTAGTAAATGCTGCTCCATCTGAAAGCACATGATGGAGATTTACTGCTAATCACAAAACCAGCTTTACTGATGAGATGATCATTTTATTCAATAATTTGCACTGTGTATATTTCCACAGCGTACACATCTTGTTACCTGTAGTAAAGTGCATTTCTGAGTAAAAAGTTTTGTAGAATTCCCTTTTTATGTATTTTATAGTTTATCACCATACTGGGCACTTTAGTTTCAAATCAGATGCACCTCATAATGTGTGCACTTCCGTAGTATGCACTTCTGAGTATACACTTCCACAGTGCTCTTCCACAGCCTGCCAACTTTGGTGGCCGCTCTCATTATTCTCTATGGAGACACGTAGACGCTCAATTAGCAGAAGCCATAGAGAGTTGTTCAAAAGCATGACTTAATAAGGTGCTTAACTTCATTTAGCACTGTGCTGCTCTGATAACCTGTTTCACTCTCATTCTATAGTGGTGAATAATGGGAAATTGTCTATTTAATGAGTGTCTTATGGGTTGTTAACTATCACATTCAATGCTCATCAAATGACGGGATCATGAATGTGTGCGAATATTAACCTAGCTGCAGCGATTTGAAATTGTAGCCTGAATGCAAGGCAAGACTTGAAACCGCTTTATTACAGTTGATGTCTGTTGTGAAATGACTTCAAAAAGCTGCCTGAAAAAATTAATTCCACTCATTGTGTATTCATGGTAGGTAGGACAGAACAGTATGACGGCGTATCACATGTGACAGTAGAGATGTGGCAATGTGGCAATTGAAATGTGGTCTAGTATATGAGCTGTCACATATATAATGACATATTCTGACATACGTAGAAATTGTGCTGGTCAAAGTTAAATCTGACTGCATTTTTAGACATTTTATTTTGCAGAGTTCCAAAATCAAGCAAACAAAATCAAACAAAAAGGTAAAAATTATACTATATAATAAAAATATGGAATCATATATAATCTACACAATTAGGTAATTATGTATTTTATATATATATATATATAAAAATATAAATAACAGTCTTCAGATTGGTGCAGGCATGGAAAAGCTTCATATCATGTATTTTATTGAATATTCTAAAGGATCATATAATAATGATGAATAGTCTAAAAACAATTTGACTGAATTGTAAAGGCTTAATCACATTAGCAAAATTGCCAACATAATCAAATTCCAAAACAAGCTAGCCTAAAATAAAACAAAAAGTAACTCAAGCTCACTGAAGACAAGTAAACGGTCAGTGATTAAATAAGAATAAGAAACTAATTGCAAGCAACAGGACAAATAATAATACAGTATAACAAATTAGAAAATATTAGATTGCTGTCACTTTAAGAGCTGCCGGATCCAATATACTGTTAGACATTTGTTTTCTTTTACAGCTGTTTGCTTTTTATCTAAGACCTAAATTACTGTATTTACTAGGATACTAGGATAAGACGGACGTTTTGACACGTACAAGAGTGTGTATTTAACTGTTCAAGGCCTGTAAAGCGGCAAAAATAACATTCTTTATGTGCGTGGGCTTCTCTGTCTTTCAGACAGTGTGAACATAACAAAATGAGCACAGCAATGTCATGTGAGTGTGTAATATTTACGATAGTCCAAATGATAGCTGACAAATTTCTACCGGTATATTTCCCACCTCTAATAAAAACAACATTAAATCAAATATAATATACACAATCATGTGTTTTTTTTTTTTTTTAATTTCATACATTTGCTGTCAGACTCTGGACTGGAGCAGGCACGAGAAAGGTTCATATCAAATATTTGTAACTTTTATTAAGTAAACTACGTTGTTTATGTCTTTGTGTTTTTAGCTAGTGAGGGTAAGTCCCAGAAGATGGCTGAACCTGCAGGAGTACCAGAGCAAGAAGCTGATGCAGGACAGCGGCGTGACCGTCCAGCGTTTTTTTGTGGCTGACACTGCCTCTGAAGCCCTGGAGGCTGCCAAGAGACTCAGTAAGTGTCCTTCTCATTTTAAACTGCTCGTTGTTAAGTGTCTAAACGTGGTGCCACTTTTTTGAAGTCTCTCTAATAGCTTTCAGAGTCAACAATGTGCTTACATGAATAACACTTCATTGATAACATGCTAATGAGGTGATGTTTATTTGTTAACTCAAATGGTGCTTGTATGCTGAGATTTGGCCTCCCACGCAGCGAGCTGGGCCATGAGGGATAGAATTAGCCAATGAGAACGAAGAACACAAATTCCGTTGATGTTTTTGCTTTTATTCTGGTGGACATGCCTTCAAGGGTCAACAGGACTGAAGATCATCTCTTATTACTTCTGCTTCTCGTATGTTTACATGGGTTGATGCTCCCTCACTGTTTTCATCTATGCAAGCTTATTCTTGTTTTCTTTCATGCCTTTTTATTTATTTCCATGCATTTGGGCACCTTTTATATGTGGCATTTCCGAAATCCAAATTTACCAGGCTAAATCCAAGAGGTGGGCTAATGTCTGTTAGTTATGGTGTTGTAAACCTCATTCAGTTTCATGTGTGAGAGACTATGGATGCTTTCCAGAGGCTCACAGCTGTAATCTTCTTCTTATCTTACTCTACAGAACAGGCTTTAGCATTCCATTTCAAGCTCTTCCTCTCTTACTGTATGTGACTAAATATGTTAACATCAAACCCCATTTGAAAGTAGATAAGTTTGATTCTGCAGTCCAGGTGCTGTTTCAGGTCAAATGTTGAGGGTGAGACATCTTTTTTTATGACTCAATTTGGAACATATTTCTAGATGGCATTTCCAGTCCAGCACATTGAGTGTTTCAGTCTGGTTCCTGTGGGATAGGGCAGGGCCCGGGCCCGGGCGACATGTACGAGGCGACCAAGCGAGACGTGAAGGATTTCTGTGACTGCGATAGTGCAGTGAGCTGTCTTCCCAGTGCAGAGATGCCACCCCACAGTTGGGCCCACTTACCCATGCGGCAATTCAGCTGACAGCTCAATTCGAGCTCTGCGGTTTACTGCTCCTCAACCACAGAAAACAATGCGATGTTATTTATTTATTTATTTTTTTGCAATACGCTAAAGACCAAAATATACAGCTGCACTTTCTGTTTCGGCATGTTTACCATTAACTTTATTATTATTATTGGCCTTTTTGGCTTTTTTTTAGTTAGAGTAGTTCAATTAGGACATTTAAGCCATTTTTCTAAACATGTTTAGAAAAAAAAAACATTACTGTTGTGCATCTTGAGACAAAACAAAGGCACTATTTATATTTTAAAACCAGTCAGAGGTAATTTATTTTAGTTGAAACAGCTAAGACTTACATTTTACTCTAGGACTAAGTCTTTTCTGTGAAACTGGGGGTTACAGTTATTTTATCTGTTTAAATTATAATTAATTTTGCTGATATTTTATTGTATTAAATTAATTTTATTTATTCACGGATCTAAAGTTTGCAATATGTATTATGTGCAGTTATAATTTGGTATTATTTATATGCTGAGTAAAATATATAAATATTTTTATATATCTTTTATTTTTATATCTTTTATTTTCATTTTAGTTTGGTTTTTGTAATTGCATTTTTTTAATTTTAATTCAGCTTTTGATTAATTGATTTTCACTTTGCCTTTATTTGCTTTTAGTTTATTTATATCCGTACACCAATTTTAACTTTATTTTGTTATATGGCAAGGCAGCATTTCTACATTTTCATTCAAGTTTCCTTTAAATCTTCTGTTTTTCATCTAATCAACAGCAGTTCCCGTTGTTCCTGTATGACTTTAATACATCTTTTTAGCACAAAAATACATGTTTAGCAGAATGTTATCCCTGCTTTCTTTCATAAAATGAAACTAAAATGGGGACCAAGAGCTTTCAAACACAACAGAGTATCATTAAAGTAGTCCACATGACTCATTCAGTGTATCCCAATGATTTATAAGATAGCTTTTTATGAGAAACGAGCTAAAATTTGGGTTCATATTGATTATGCTTTACCATTCACTTTCATTGTGTGGAAAAGAGCAGCCTGAACACTCTACTAAACGTCTCATTTTGTGTTCCATGTAGAAAAGGAAGTCATACTGGTTCCAAAAGACACAAGAATGAGGAAATGATGATAATTTTGAGTTACCTACACCTTAAGGATAGTAGAAAGAATTTACTATACTGAATAATACTGTTTCATCTGAGTGACAAGACATGGGCCTTAAAACTGTGAAGGGAGTGGTGAGTTTCTTTGTTGATGCTCTTGCTTTGTTTGTTGACTGACTGCAGGCCGTGGCTCTAATGATCCCACACCTGTCCCTAAAGTTGGGCCTTTGTTTGGCACAGAGGCAGGGGGCTGCCCATTTTAAACAACCCCCTGTGCCGTTAAGTAATCTGACTGTCAAAGAGGCAAATCTGATGCTGCCTTCATCAGTCACCAACCGCCACTCGATTATGCAGCTCTGCTTGCTGCCAAAACACACACACATGCACACATTAACACACACAGAAGAACAATGAGAGAGAAGACAAAAATATAAAGTGAGTGCGAAAGAGGGCGAGAAAGATATAGGAGGAGAAGATAGAGAAAGACTGAGAGCGGGGTCACACAGCATAGCTAAGATATGCTACCGCTGGCTTCTGATTGGACGATAAGGTGGGAACTTTTTGCCTCAAACTGAGATGGTGCAATAAATCAAAGTGAGAACGGTTCTATAGCTCAACCATAGAAAGACTCTCTCAGACTATCTTCACCGTGCTCTTGTCCTATTTAAAAGGGAGAGATGTGCCCAGGATTGAAGGGTTGGGGAATTGGAGAGGTTCCTCATTTTTGGCTGGAAAACGAGTGCATTTCAACACCTGTAATCAAAAGTGAATCCACATCAGGAAAAAAAAACAAGAAAAAAAAGAGAGGCCTTTTTATAGGCAAAAATAAATACACAGACTGACACGAGTTCCAGTATAACCCCTATTCCCAGAACACCATATTCTGACATGAAAGGAAAATAAATGTTAATCATTACTTTCGCCGCCTTTCCATCCTGGTACTCGCAAACAGATATTTCTCAGCCAATGAGAACGCTGAATCATATTGGCCTGTTTTGTTTTTGCCGCAGGTCTTGTTGACAGATGCATCTGCTGGGTAAATATTGATGGATTTGTCCGCTAGAATGTTCCAGAATGGTTTTCTCACTGTCGGCATTATTCAGACCCAAGCTGAAGAAGCATAGATGGAGAAATATTTATTCGTATTTGTTCGACAGTCTTTTGTTTCTTGCACTAACTTTTCTTTTCCCACTTATTAATTCAGAAATAAGCCTGTTTTAAATGACAGAGAGCGCTAGACTGACAATCAACAGGAGAGGGATGTATTAATACATTTCACAGAGGTATGAATATTCAAAGTAAACAGCAGTGGTTTATGCATGGCAGTCAAATCTCATGTGTCCTTATTAGAGCGGCAGCGACTTTCATATGTCACCCTACAGTGGTATGCTGAATTACCCTGACATTCAACAACCCTGAGAAGAGTGGCAGAGGTATATGGCATAATGCAGAGCGGTTTCACATAAATAGTTTGAACCGACTAGTTAAGACAGCTTTGAGAAAAGGTTTTGATCATAGCCTTACAGGAAAATTTGATGAAGGTGACATAAGTTACTGTTGAGCTATACGTTTCGCTGAGGTCTTGCCGCTAGGGATGTCAATGATTAGTCGATAATAATTAATTGTCAATAAGAGATGCAATCGATTAAAGCTATCATGGTCGATTAATCAGTGTCATGTTGGGCTGTGTGCGGCTCATGCGCAAAACACGCACGAACGGCTGAAAGGGCTGAATCTTTTGCGAAAGTAATTTAATGATGTACAAACTACACTTTTAATATGATCCAAACTTTAAACCTACATTAAAATTTGTTTTACATTTGTTCATTCCTTTCTACGACATATTAATTTGTGGCTACTGACCATGTTTCATTAACGTTTCCCGAGAAAACCCATGATTTAACTTTAATGCGGTAACAATTTAAGTAATAGTAACAAATTAAAAACAAATATTATTAAATTATCGAAAATTGACATCCCTACTTGCCGCTGATTGCATTTTCTTTACAGCTTTTTACATCATCTGGATTGAGGCCGTTATCAATCACGACCACTGCTTTTGATGTTCGCAGGGAATAATTAACATCATAAAATGAAAGATCAAGGTTGTTGCACCTGTGCCCCATTTTTAGCGCACCATTGCATGCAGACGTGAGGTCATAAAATGTTCCTCTTAATTGTGGATAAACCCTTTTATTGGGTAAGTGGGATTTGCTTTTTAGTATTTAATTATTATATTTGAAAAAATATTATTTAAAAAAAACAACAACTCTTAATCGGCATCAGTTGTGTCCAGTTGTGGTGAGATCAGCAGCTTTGGCTCTCAGAGGGCCGCAGAGCATCGATGCTTTCGCACTTCTCTTCTCCAGGCTCTTCATCAGTGGCATCACACCATATGCCTCTCCGCCGACCCACCACTCTGCTACATATTCGCCATCTGCTGAGTCTTCCCTCGTTCTGAAAGCCTCCTCACTCACAGCTTGTGTTGACTAGAAACCGACTAGTCCGTTTTTGAGGTATAATGACTCTGTCTGTGTGTGTGTGTGTGTGTGTGTGTGTTGTGGTACCATGGAAAAGTAAGAATTAAAACAAATTTCTCTTTTTTGCTCTTTTCTTTATGCCGTCAAATTTTGGTGAAAATCATAAAAAATGCTGGCGGTGGCTGAGTTAATTTCTGGTCAAAAAAAACTATTACAATTCTATACTGTTTTAATAAATAAGTTAATAATAGATAAACAAAAAAGGAAAAATAAATAAATGAATAAATAAATATTACTTTTTTTTAAATTTATATATGTAACCTTAGATCACAAAGTAGCATGGGCATATTTGTATCAATAGCCAGTAATACATTGTATGGGTCAAAATCATCATAAAAATCATAAGGATATTAAATAAATATATCATGTTATATGAAAGTTTTGGTCAATTTTCTACCATAAACATATCAAAACTTAATTTTTCAATAGTAATATGCATTGCTAAGGATTGCACCCTCAGATTCCAGATTTTCAGATAGTTGTGTCCCAAAAATCTATCCTAACAAACCATACATTAATGGAAAGCTTATTTATTCAGATAATGTATAAACCTCAATAAAAAAGACCCTTATGACTGGTTTTCTGAAAAATGTATATAGTGTAGATAAATATAATAATGTATATTATATAAATATATTCTTATGTACTGAACCTTAATAATAAATAAGGGTTATTAATAATAATAATTTGGTCCCCCCCTTTTAAAAATTTGGTGCTAATGGCATCCAGTGTTTGCATGTTACCTGTCCAACTAGATTGATGTATATACATAAATATATTTTCACTTTTTGCACAATTTTCCAAAGAAAAAAAAGGCTTATTAACTCAAAACACTTTACCACTGAATGACTAATGGAATTTTGGATCTCAAAGGGAAAAAAAGTCTTTCCATAATACAGAAAGCTCCACATTTATGGATCATAAAGAATAGTAATTGGAGAAATGATTTGTGCAGTGGCTGTTAGAAATGCCTTTCAAATGATTGTACAAATACACACAAAGGGAATGCAAGCTGTGTTTGAGGGAGCTCACAAATCAAAATGTAATTTCGGTTTGTTGACGGCTCGGCTGCGTTGATATTACACATGGCACATTATCATACCTCACGCCTCCAGACCTCACAGTGCTGCCAGCGTTCTACAAGCAGAAGGTGCGACACCATTATTTTGGTGATGTGGACTCTAAATTGCATGTTTTATTAGAGGTATTCCATGGTCCATTGAGCACCAAATTTAGAAGAAGAAATACAGCTTTTCTTTTTGTTCCCTTTCTGTACTGATTTTACGCTGAATGTTTCATTTTTCTTTCCGTTGTCTGGATGCAGAGGTGAAATCATGTTCTTTGAAGTATTTAGAAAATGACGTTGCTGCTTGTATTGTGCAAGTAGAAATAACTGCTGTGAAAAGAAAAAAAATTAAAGTGTGATGACAGGAATTAGACCTTTCTTTTCCTGACAAGACACACTGGAATGAATTTGTACAACGAAGCGTACTTGATTTTTATACATCTAACATGACAGTGGAGAGAAAAAAATGTTTGTGTGTGTATAGGCCTATAAATATATATATATATATATAATATTGACTAGTCAACATTTGAAAAATGTTTCAAACCTTAAACCAAATTGAAGGAGCGGATCTTCGAGAGCTTCGAGAGCGCTCCATCACGAGTATAATTCATGCCAATGACCAGTAATAGAACTGCATATTTAGAAAGAATTCACAGGTTAAGTGTTCTTTGAGTATCCTAAACTTTACGGACAATAGTTCTTCTGCATTATTACTGATGAGATCATAGACGGTGGCAGCATAGGGTGATTCTGTAAGTCATTGCTTTTTCTACTTTTTTTTCAAATGGTTATATTTTGTTATTTTAATTTATTTACGATTGTTCTTTATGATTTACAAGATGTGCAGCCCATAACAATATAATAATTTATTTTAAAAGTGTCTTAAATAGCTAAAAATCATGATTTCTTCTTGTCCGCATTAGTC
>JAUMHE010000060.1:14474939-14488591 GCA_032359235.1 Enteromius mattozi
ACTTTTCTTTTGGCAACAGTTTATTCATTTTATTTATTAAAGCCCTAAATAGTTACTTACTTAATTCTACAACATTATATTATTTAAAAAAAAAAAAACATTTTCTTAGAAAAAAGTGTGTCCCCAAATCTTGTCAACTCTGTTACCACACCATATTTTTCCTTTAAATTGGTGGAATTATCTCTCAGAATTGTTTAAAGTTACAGGAAATTATGTCACTTTCGCTTACTGATAAGATCTGAAGCTCTGAAAAGTATCTGTGCTCTCTTTGAGAAAATATTTTAATTTAAAAACTTCTTAAACCAAGAGTTATTTTTAAAACGTCAACTCTGTTACCGCAATATCAAAAGGAAAACAGGATTTATTACTGATCTCACATTGGGTTATTTAAAGGTCTTTTAATCATGTTTTCATTAGTGTCATGTTTTCTTAGCGTTTATGCCAGCAAGTGAAGTTTTTTGGAAAAATTTTATAAAAATGTCAATTCTGTTACACTATTGTCTCCATTGTGAGTCTACCTTGGTAACAGAGTTGACGGTGACAGACGGGCCCACCAAATGTCCCCGCAATTATAGAATGAGTTAATACACAGAATTTTTTCGATATATCAGATGTTTTCTCTGCTCTGAAAACATAACTGACGCTGTGTACATCAGTTTCATATGAAGGCATTTGATTGCGATCAGCCGCTTCAGGACAAACAAACAAAGCGCGCGCGAGTTTCGTGCATCTAATATCACTGCATTCCAAACGCTATGAATAAAAGCATATCTGAAGAAAATCTAAAGTAAAACGCGGCAGATGGAAGCACACACTGTCTCAGCACAAAGAAGCCCGCCGCGCCTCGAGCGCGCACACGTGCCATATGCAAGGAAAAAACCTCAAACATTCAGAATAGATTCAGAATCGTTGAAAAGAGAATCGCGATTCATGGGAGAATCAAAAAAAAATTTCTCACCCCTGTAAAATACGTTTTCGTAGTTTGTGTTGTCCCTTATAAGTGCAAAATTATCACACATTAAAAAGGATTCATGCCAATATTGTCCAAACCCCACTTTTCTAGGGCGTTTCCAAACTTTTGGAGGGCAGAGTGTATGTGTATTCAAATTATTTGTGTGCTCCAAACTGAAAGTTTTAGAAATCAGACAGTTAATTCTGGTTTTAAACTACTATTTATGGTCAGAAAATTACACACATTTTGCGTTTTCACAAGAGGACAAGCAGTCCATGTGGCATGATTCAAAAGAATAGTGCTCTTTTGTTCAGCATTTGGGGCATGAACATTATATTGATTTATAATTTATCATTATACTTAACTTTTCTCATAATGATCAAATGATATCACATTAATAATTATCATTATTGATTTTCAGAAAGTAAAAAGAAAATCTGGCTCGTCAGTTCACAAGTAACTAGCTGATTAGTGAAGCTGACCCTTAATATTTAATGTTTTACCTTAATAACCCTAATATCTAATAATGTTTTAAGCTTATATATCTCGATATTCATAAAAGTGCAATACTGAATATCTAAAAAGAGCGATTCTGATTCTTGAACAGTAAACTCTAAAGTGTCAGCTTTATTGATTATGTCAAAAAGACTCATGAGCAGGAACATTTTGTTTTTGGGTATGTCATTTATGTCTTGAGAAGGGGTTAATTAGCATCCTTTGCTTTAGCTGAAGAGCAGAGCTGAAATTTTTTAATTAGCATGCTAGCTAAAATATCAAAAAGGAAAACATCTAGTCAGTTGTTGGATGATTAGTCTGCCATGGTGTCCTACGTCTACTCCCTACCTTCCAAATAACTCTTAATGTGCTTCTGGACACTGAATTATCTGATTCTGTTTTGACCGGGTGTCCGTCGTCCACCCAGTTTCTTGCCAGCATCTCCTGCTACGTGATCCTGTAAAGTCTTAGCAGCAGCTCTGCTCTTCACAAGGAGCTGAAGAGAGATTGGGGACAAGACGGCTATGTTGATTGACATGGACATGGATGTTGACAGCTTGTGGAGTGTTGCAGAGAGTGGAATAAAGCGGCGAGCCAGCCGGAGGTCAGATACCGCACCCGAATTTACACACTGGCTCGGGCTCAATCACAGCCAGTCTGCCTCAGAAGTGAGGCGGCATTCTCTTGCTCTCTCTTCTTCTCCTCTGTTTGATATTGTGCTGGGACAATGAATCAGAAAGGGTAATGAAAGCCTCTCAGCTTCCCTGAGGAAACTTTCCTCACTTAATTACTTCAGCCTCCTCTGGTGAGCTTGAAAAATGCTTTTTTTGGAGCCAGTGCAATCTCTCTTGGATTAATCCCTCCCAAAATTGATGTTTGCTATGCAAGCAAACTGAGTATAACCAATCTGTATCTTGTTAGCGCTTGTGAAACGGACAGTTGCTCATCTGTAGAATTAACTCAAAATGTTAAATTTGAGGCAAAGATTTTGTAAACATAGTTTTGGTGCTCAAATGAGTTCGGTTGGTGTTTATGTAGTGTACTAACAACTAATTAGGCTTCCGTTTGATCATCTAGACATGAAAAATCACCTTAGCTTTGGAGCTAACTACTTTGGAAATAACATGTCAGTCAGCTAAAGTTATATGAGTGAATATGAGCTTCAGCAAAGTCGCTGACATTTTGACTAGTCAGCGGTATCATTCTGTGAAGCTGTAGCCCTGCATAAGTTCCCAGAATGCATCAGGACTGACAGGATTTCAGCACACAATGCTGTCATGCAGGAAAGACGGATGATGCGTGGAATGTTCTTACCGTCATTACCTAGCTGCAACCCTGAGAAAAACAACCCTCCTCATGCTAGTTTATTATTTTCACTATGCAAAATCGTCACATGTAATTTTCATTTCTTTTCACCTCTTTTTCTCACAGAAAAGCACGCTGAAAAGCTTTAATACTATTTGCACGCCGCGTACCCTGCGTGCTTCTATTCACTGATGTACTGTAGGTGGGTGAGATGTGAGGTAAGGTTAATATGCCATGCTCAAGGGCACGGTGAACAGATTTGCCGTTTCCTGCAGCAGCAGAATGTTCTCACTGCCAGATGTTGCTGCGGACAGGCGGAGAATGGAGGACGAGATGGCTATAAGAAGAGATAAGATGATGAAAATGTATGAAAAATGCTTACAGATGGAGTCTGGAGTACTAAATATAGATTTTTTTTTTTTAGAGGCTGTGTTAGACGGAAATAATTGTGAAAGCAGAATTGCAGTTCTGTGCTTGCTGGATTTGTGTGGAGCGAATTTTAATGGGCCAGAGCTCCTGTTTCGTCTGAAACTTATTTCTGCTATTTATTATAGAGCTTGTTGAATATTCTCCAAATTATTCGTTGTTTTCTCTCAGTAAAATCAGAAATTTTTCTTTGTGTGATCTTTGTTCATGCTATATGCTAGTGTGCTTTAGCAGATAAATGCATACAATTTACAGTATTCTCCTTTAAAAAAAAAGAAAGAAGAAAGTCCCTCCCCTGAAAATAACTGAAATGACTAGTAAGTAGCACATAGTTGAAAGCTGAAGTAACTAAAGCCTGTAACTCATTTAATATAAATATATATACATACGTGTTTATAAACGCATAAACGTGTTTTTTTTTCTTTTGTAATTTCAGCCTTTTCTTAAACTTTAGACTTTGTAGATTTAAATGTAAAATTACATATGCTTATTTAAATATTGACAGATTGTTAGTCTTCTGCTAAATGAATGTTTTTATATTTCTCTCATTTATTTAAGCCTTAACCCTGCAAAGGTGGTGCTGTGTTGTTAATTCTTGTACTGACGTCTGACACATACTAAGTATTTAAAGCCTAAAAACTTACGATTACCCAAAGCTTAATATGCATTTCTTAGCAGCCTTCCAAGCCCTAGTATTTATGTCTGAAAACTATTTTTTTTAATATGCTGTATTTTAAAAGCATTTGAATTTGAAGCATAAGAACACAACAATTTAGTTTTTCTTATTTGGTTTCTTAATTTTGCATTCAGTGTACTTTAGTTAAACTGCAAATAAATTATGGATCCATTTGCTGTATACGAGACGATAATGAAATAAACCAAATTATCATACAGTGTTAATTTTCTTGTGCACTGTGTGACTTTCTGTAATGTGAAATTTTGAATACACTCATGACTGGAGGTAACTATCTTCTTCAGCCTGTTCGGGTGGTACGCAAGGTTTTGTGGCAGGTTCTTTACTTTGCTGCAGCGCTCTAATGGAGGTGGGAGATCATTATGAAGGATTGTGATGAGGAGCAGGCGAGTGAATTTAACAAGAACTGAGCTGTCAGTGATGTGGTGACAGCTGAAGTTGAAATAACACATGAAACTTGAGACAGAAGAAGTGGCCCTCTCTTATCAACCTCTGCTCAGTTTCCAAGCAGACAGGCATCATTAGACAGGAGTTAGAGCCGGATCATTGTTCCGCTCGGACTTGTTCCTGTACAGGCAGGAGCAGACGCCCATGTCTAGAGGTGGAAAACACTGTAGCACAACCACTCATATAGGTCAAGTTTACTGTGCCCTGTTTATCACCCAACAACACATTAGGACAGAGAAAGATGGAATTTATGCATTATGGTATAAAGAAATGTTGCTTTAAGTTTTCTGAGTTGATTCTGACTCCATTTATATATTGTTACAACTGTATTATACTTGAAGAACAAAAAGACAGTAAATATTTAATATTGTGTTTTTTTTATTTTTACAATTTAAAATGTTTTAAATATTTATTTAATTGTCTTCAGTGTTACATGATAGTTCAGAAAGCAGTCTAATATACAGATTTGGTGCTCAATAAAGGTTTCTCATAATTTTTCTTATTATTTTTTGATGAGTAGAAAAGATCAGCATCTATCTGTAGTGTCTATCTATCTATCTATCTATCTATAGTATCTCTGTCTGTCTGTCTGTCTGTTTGTCTATAGTATTTCTGTCTGTCGAATATATCTGTCGTATCTGTCTATCTATCTATCATCCAATGAACTATCTGTGCATAAAACTACATTTCTAATTGCCTCAATATGGACTTGAACCCTTTTGCCAGCTTTTTGGGGGTAAAATGTTGGTTTAATCTTTCAACTTTTTAACTTGTATGTCATTTATAACATACAACTGTTACATATAACTGTCCACATAGTGCTATTTATGATGTTTTTTTCCGAGCAAATATCCGTAAATAGGTGTTATCCATTGCATTAATGCAAATAATACAATAATTTGCTGTAATCGCAGTGACTGTGATGCACACAGAAGGTAGATCTTGTGACCCTGTTATCATAGGATGTTTCATTTACTATATTTGCTCTATAGCAAAACATTATCTTCAGTAAACACAATTCAGTTCTCCTATTTAGTATGTTTGTCTTTGTCTCGACCCATTTTGTGGCCTTAAACAAACATGAGGGATCTTGACTTCCCTCTGTTTTCTCTCAGCTGTCCCTTGAACCCCGCTCCACACCCCATTACCGCAGCCCCATTGCTCTCGCTGAATATCAAACAACAGGGCACCTCTGTGTATCGTACCCTGCAGTCATGTCCACAGCCAGAGAAACATTAGGTACTCAGAAAATAAGAAACAGTGAAGCAGAAGCAGCAGCCCAGCGCTGAACTACTGACTGCTGTCTTTACTACATAAGCTTCAATTTCATTTGAACTCATTAATGAGGAACTTTTGGTGGGGGGGTGGGGTCTGTATTAATGTAGTTACTTCTGATGTCATGCGAACAGTGCAGATTTGCTTCTACATGTTTGTTTTTTCTAAATAGTATGTTAGGGCAAGAAAATATTAGCGTTTCACTTCAGTAGGCAGTAGTTTATTTGTTATAAATTCTTGCTCTTGGGCAGTTTTTTTTATATTTTAGTTTTGCCCTCATTTAAAAATTATGAAATGACAGTAATGCAGATTATACCCTGAATTAACAGCGTATGTTCATTTAGCACTCAGTTCAGTTAATTAATAAGATAATCAAACAGTGTACTGAAAAACACAGTGTTGGACGTTTTGTTTGTGAAGTCGACCTTTGATAATTTGGCACATCATAAGATGATGCTAGCTTTCAAGAAATTGGATTTTCTTGTCATTTTGATCTATGACGCAATGACATGTTAGTAATGATACAAGATAACTTCATAAAATATTCAATGAAATATGTTTTAATAAAATATTGGCTGTCATGGATATAGACATAGATGATTCATATGCATTTATATTATAATAGTATCTCAGTAATACTAAAATAACTTAACTCATGACAAGTCCCAAATACAGTAAATTTAACACAGCAAATTATAACTAATATCAAATAAGGTCTTAAGTCTGTTATCATTGGTATCATTGTGTGTTCAAAAATAAATAAATTAAAAATAAAGTGATAAAAACATTTTACAGCTACATATCCTATTTTTATTTTTATGTATTTATTTATTTTTTTTTATTATTTTTGCAAACATGATAATGCCATTGCAAAACAGAAGACTGCCAGCTATGTCTTATTTTTGCAACGATGTGTGAGTATATGCCAACCCACACTTCCTAAAAATAAATTTTTAGTATAAGGTGACAAAATGTGTTTTCTCTTAGTTATCACTCGGCCTGTCTCTGCCTCAGACGTGCAGCCAACAGAATCTTCAGACCATTTGATCTATGTTGTAGTGTACACAAAAGTAGCAAAAGAGGGCATACACAACCTGCACATAAATACTGCTGTGTTGAACAAAAAAAATTAAATAAAAAAATAACCTGCCTTTGAGGTTTTTGTGCTCTGTTGATCTTGAGAAGACAATGTAGGTCTTGCACCTGGAGCTCCAGGCTGTTCCTAGAGAGAAAAATGTCTGTATGAACTTCATATATCATCTTAAGATGTAACTTGATGTAGCTGCAGGTTAAAGGCAGCTTTCTTTCTTGAAGGCATTTGATGTGTCACTTTGTGATGGGTGAGTTAAATTGTCAACATGACTGTTGAACTGCAAGGTGTTACAAAGTGTAAAAAAAAAAAAAAAGTGAATGATATATAAACTCATTTTAAAACCATAAAGCCACGGGCCATGTACTTCCTCCACTTTTTAATTTGCTGCTCACATCATTAATCTATGAGAAATAAGTGGATGCTCTGAATTAAAGTGCACCATTTGGCATGGGCATTACTCCTGCACTCGCTAAATACAGATAATTGACATGAAGTGATGGATTACACATAATGTACTGAGATTCTGGAAACCATCCAGTACTTTATTTCATAATGATGATATACATGTATATATTTCTACTAACTGATATGCATGCAGACATACAGGACTGTACAGTACTTACAATTTGCAAATGTAGTATAGATACTGTTCAAAAGTTTGTGCTCAGTATGAATTTTGTTGTATTTGAAGAATACTTGGACTAGAAATAAATATATAAAAATGACAATAAATGTTACTTTTTTAAATAAATCCTGGAAATACTGAAAAAAAGTATCACAGTTTCCACAAAAAAATAAATGCATAAATAAATAAAATATAAGCAGCACAGCTGGTTTTAGCATAAATGCAATACATACCAAGCTCGAAATCAGCTAATTAGAGTGATTTTTGATAATGAACGAGTAGTTATGCTAAAAAAATTCAACTTTTCATCACAGGAATAAATAACATTTTTAAGTAAATTAAAATAGTAAACCATTCATAAAAAAAAACTAGTGGTTTAGTGCAACTAATTATATTAATTGTTTTTAATTACATTAAATTAAATATGTGTATTTACTTGCAGTGCTACTTTACTATTCTCACAAAATGTGTTTAACCCTTGTCATGGGGCCAGTTTTAATGAGCTATTTTATTAATCTCAAGTCTTCTCACAAAAATCTGTGAAAAGATGTAAAATGGCCGGATAAAGCCTTCTGTAAAAGCACATCTGTTGTTCACACAAACAACAGTTTGTGTTTGTGTGTGTTTATGAATATTGCTGTGATTCTCATTCCACCTCCAAAAGAGCTTCTCTGGTTAACAGCTTAGCCTAGTAGCTAAGCAGCTAAATTCACAAAATCCACAGGGGTGTTTATGATTTCTGCATTTTCCTGCTAACAATGTATTTATCGTTCATGAAGTCACACGTGTCTAAAATACAGCAAGCTAATTATGTAATTTCCTCCTTGCTATTTGTTTTGTCAACAGACATTTAGCATTGCATTTTCCTAGCCCTGTACTGCACATGCCTGAATGGCTCAAGTGAATCATTTATTCACTTTGCTCGGTGTAATCTGTCTGTAATTTTTCCATCTCCACGTCTCTCTCTCTCACTCATATCACTCTCATCTCTGGCTCTCTCTAGCGCTCATCACATTCCCATGTGCAGGAGTTTCCTGTCTAACACTATCAGATCTCTTATCGGGACAAGAGGTGTTTTGCTAAATCTTCACCCTCGCCTGCCTCTCCTCAGTTGTTATATCTCTCTTAGTTTAGATTAAGTGATCCAGCGGCTCCCGTATCTCTGTTTTTGCCGCTTCTGCATTCTTATCCCTCATGGTCGCACACATGATCAATGCTATCAGCTCTGCGTGGCAGTGATAAATTATGCATGCGCTCCAGTCAATGGCTGAGTTGTGGTTTGGTGGAGACACAGCGGTGATAGCAAGTCTTAATCAGCACCTAAAGTGAGAGAACTCTTAACGTCGACCCCGAGGGCCGTGAAGAGCGACGTGGCTCTTTAAGAATGACTTATGAGGGAGCCGAGGACTTTCAACATGTTAAGATTGTCCTATTGTGGCTTTGAATCTGAATCATTTCTGGAATAGTTCACCCAAAAATTCTGTCATTAATTATTCACCTTCATGTTGTTCCAAACCCTTAAGATCTTCGTTTATCTTTAAGATATTTATTTTAAGATATTTTTTGATGAAATCTCAGAACTGTCTGACCCTGCGTGGATGGCAACACAACTACCATGTTTAAGGCCCAGAAAGGTTGTAAGAAAATTAAAATAGCCCCCATGTGACATCAGTGGTTCAACTTTTAAAATCAGTTAAAAGCATATTTATAATTAACATTTATATTTTGACAGATCTTACAGGTGCTTCTGTTGGTTTAGAGTACCTGTCAGTCGCTTGCTGTTCTTTTTTTTTCTCCACATTTTTCTTGCTTTCTCTTTTTTTCTGTTTATTTCCCAGATGCCTACAGGACGTTTCAGTTCATCTTTGAGTTCATTTTTAGTTCTCTGCCTTTTAAAGACGTTAATGGCTTTGTGAAGTCATTTTTCATTGTGCCAATTTATTGTTCTGGTTCGAACCTCTGAGGTGATGAGAGTCTAGCTGGATGCCGCAGAAAAGTGACACGATTTAAATTTCCTTCTGACTCTAAATCAATGATTCTTTGCAAAACTGAGTGATTATCACTTTATATTGGTGACACAAAACAGAGAGTCTCACCTGTCTACAGCACACAGTTATTAATATATTTATTTATTGTTTGTTATTATTGTTAAATCATTAAAAATGTAAGAATTATTTAATTAATTATTCATGCATTTATTAAATTCTTGGTAGTTTATTTATATATAATAAATAAATAAATATATATTCAAGATGGTTTGGGCTTTTATTTATTTATTTTTGACAAATACAGAGTATAAATGCACTTAATTCTCTATGAAAATTACTATTCACATTTAAAAATGTAGTAATTAATAACCACTGAAGTCTTAAAAATGTCATGGACAGAAGACTTAAATGGACAGTGGTAAAAAAAGTTTTTCAGTTACTCCAGCTTACCTTTTGGAAAATGTGGGTAAAAAATGTCAAGTATAGAGAATGCAATATATAAATTGCACACCCTGGTAGAGTAATAAAAAAGAAAAAGGATCTTTTAATCTCAGTCACTCTACAGTCGCAGTATATGGTCCTTTTCACAAAATTGGATAAAATGATTCATATACCACAATATTGATCAAATGTTTCAACATAGTGTCTCATGACAAGCTATTATTTCCTCAGCCTTGTGCTTCCATCTCAGTGATGTTCTGTGATGAGAGAAATAATGACAAAATTGCCAACCGCTTCAGAAGACGCATCATCAAAACATGCCTGTGGAGATCAGCGTAATATTTAAAATCAAATTACAGCTGATAACACCAAGTCCTCTTCCGATCTCATGTTTTTTCTTGCTTGTTTATCTGTGTTTGTTTGGCTTATGTACTGTTTGAGTCTCTTAAAGGCCAGATTCGAACCTGCGTCACTGACTAAGTGCTACATTGTATCTGTAACACCTTTTTTCTGGCATCTTGAGGCTCTAACCTTTTTTTTTTTTTTTATCACTTTTGTCACTTTAGAAGCGAAGGAGATTGTCCTGAAAGCTCAGATTTTAGCGGGAGGAAGAGGCAAAGGAGTGTTTGACAGCGGCCTGAAAGGAGGGGTGCATTTAACAAAAGAGTGAGTACCTGCCTAGACCTATTTTCCGAAAAAAATAAATCCTGCTTTCCTGTATTTCATTCCTCTTAAAACCCCTGTCATTCGTTGACACCCTGTATATCTCGCCAAGAAAATAGAGCTGAATATCACTCTACCCTCAGCATTTGTGATGTCCTTAAAACTCAGTTGCAATGCGAAATGATGGATTCCTCAGCTGAACAAATTATAAGTGTTATAGAAACTATAAAAATGTTGTAAAAAAAACCCTTGAGAATGAGGGGGACGTTTGAAATATAGCAATCCCTGAAAACTTTACCAGAAAGCCATGAGTTTTCCTCAAGTAGGGGCTGATTTATGGCTGATTTATGACTGAATGCCTGCGTCGTGTATCACTGTCACGTAGTGTACTTTGGCATTCGGGATGAAGTGAATCGTCCAGAGAAAACACTCTGAAACGCAGCCTGATCTGTTTTATCTAGCAAATGAGCACAGTGCTTTTTGTGGCCCTGAGAGATCCTCGAGAGTTTGCTAGTATGTGTTTCTTAAACTAAAACTACTTTTTTTTTTTTTTTTTTTTTTTTAGCCTGTATCATTGTTATTTGTAGTACAATAAAAAGATGATGCAGAGAGAGAAAGAAATACATGATCAGCAAATTAGCCCAATTTAAACCTGCATTACTAGCATGAGCACCACAGCTCTTTATATTAGCACACATGCATAAAATGCACTGAATAAAAGAGCCTGCCTTTCAACAAAAAAACGACCCTATAGGTTGTTTGTGCAAGTACCTTATTACAACCTATATTTATGTTTTAAAGGTAAGCACCCTCTAGTGGTCGCAAAAATATTGACAGTGTCGTATTGCATCTGTCGTCATGAAATTACTTATGACTGTCATTACCAATCAAAATGCTTGTTTTGTTTAATGCAGTGTGTGGACTTGTTACAAAAATCAAGCAAAATCATGAATAATAGGGTTTTATGAGCACATGCGTTCTTTGGGTTCGAACCCATGATCGCATGAAATGCACCTAGGGCTGGGTGATATGGGCAAAAAAAAAAACATAATAATATTTTTCATATCAGTTGACAATGATAATTATCAAGATAACTTTCAAATCTTTATTTATTTTAAGTTAAAAGGCAGATTTTTGCTCCAAAGTGAAACTGAAAGTGATTAATTGTGGTTTAAAACTACTCAGAAAATAACAAACAACTTCATATTTTTTAATTCTGTAAACTTTTCCAGTTATTTTTTCTTTACCACAATAAATATCCTAATAGATAAAAAATGCTTCTGGGTTTCTGCATTTCTAATGAGTGATATTGTTTCAAATTAAGAAACAGATTTGTGTTTCTTGACTTTGATGACATGTATTTTCAGCACAGTTTGCAGTGCAGGCTGCAACATGAATAATGTTACAAAACTCTCTACAATAGTAGTAGCTTGAGTTAGGATGCAGATGTAAATTTATGTTTATTATCAAAAATAGTAACATCTGTAAAAATTAAATATTTATTTTTGAGTTTGAAAAAAAATTTAAACATTGGTCTTCCACAGTAGATCAACCACAATAAGCACAAGGGCCATGGTAAAATACCAAATGTATGGTTTCTAAGGATTTGTCTGAAAACAGTAGTCGGAATACACTTGCATAAATGCACAGAAATATCTATATTATGTTGCTCCCTTAATACATTTAATACATGCCTACTTTAATAATATAATAACATTCTATATGAATATTCCATAATATCATGGTGTAGTTTGTTACAGTAAATTCATTGCAAATGATGATGATTTGTAGATTGAATAGCCTTTTGACTTCATCGTTCGTTGCACATAGTGTTTCTCGTGTTTATCAGCACTTTTTAATCTGGTGTAAACTAGTTTATCGAACATTTATCTTGTATATGATAAGTCTTGTTATCGATTTATTGATGAAAATTATATTGCAGTAATTACCATTATTGTTTTATCATCCAGCCCTATCAGCAACAATAGATACAACGTGAGCCACATTATCTGATCTGGGAAAAAATGAGTGCTACCAATTGATTCTTCTAGTCAAAAAGAATTCCCCAAACAATCAAGCCTGTTTATTAATGCAGCTCATACACTGTTACACAAAATTATTGTTTTGAGTATCTTGAAATTGTTTGGTTTGCACATCACAGGATGGATCAGTGACTGGGGGTCACATTACCCAGTATTTACCTTTTAAAAAATGGCTGATAACTCTTTCATTTACAAAATGGATACACAAGAAATGAGAGAGGACGCAAAGTGCAAACACTTCAGCCGTGATTTATTCATGATACAGAACGGCCTCAAGTACCTTATTGCTTTTATAAAATGGCAGAGTACTTTTTTTACATTTACTTGAGTAAATCTTTTGGGTAACTAATACTTTTAGAGTATATTTAAAATGGGTACTTTTACTCTTACTCAAGTAATTTTTTTGTGAAAAAACAGGACTTTTACTTTGTTACTGTGGGTGACGCTCCTCTCGTTACTTCATCTTAATACAAGTTAGAAATGCTTTCATTTTTCCAAACGCGCCGTCTACTTTTCTTTGGACAATGAACGAAGCCCATTCGCTCATAAATGATTCATTCTTTTGAGTCAATTTTTGTTTAAAGGCTTGATCAAACCAGTTGGCAAACTAGTGAATTGGTTCACCAATCAGTTTAAACGATTCGTTCAGTTCCCTGCAGCACGCGCTGATTTGTCTGAAGCGGTTCTCACTCAGTGTTGTAACAGAAAGTTTAAGGACATCAAGAGCGTTGAAGATGTGGCTTTGGATCTACAGTCAAATCTGCAAAGGCTATTGTTTGCTATCTATGAAGATGTTAGATGAACACCTCGTGTGCTGTCTACAGTTCCACAGGTATATGCTACGTTCGATTACAGTACGAGATCCCACTACCTTATACATTAAGTAAAAAGTTTAATACATTGAATAAGCTGTCACAAAGTATGGAATGAACACCTGCCAAACCTGCATCAGCCCCGCGCACAGCAGCGCCCGACCTGTTCCCTTTGCCAAACATAGATTAGACACAATTAATATTTATGCTTACAGAATTTGTTTACATTTTGCAGAACAGGCGGAGGAAGATCCGTAAAATGTGCATTTTTTTTCGTTATGTTCAGATGTTCAGTAGCGGTCATGTGTGGAGTTTTAACTCTTCTCCGTGTCAGAGGTTATAAAGGCCTATATATACCCTGTAATATAATTAATATACAATAAATAATAAACAG
>JAUMHE010000060.1:14500861-14526470 GCA_032359235.1 Enteromius mattozi
AAAATTTAAAAAGATATAAAAATGTATGTGTGTGTTTATTTGTTTTTAATTAATAGTTTTATAATTTATTATTTTTTTAATGATTAATGTGTATTAGTAATATAATACAATAATAGATAATTAACATATAATATACTTTTTGTTGTATTTTTTCTGTTCTCTTTTCCTTTTTCCTTTTCTAATTTTATTTAATTTCTACCCTTTCTCGGTTGTTCTTAACTCTTTATATTTGTCTTTATATTTAATCCAAAAATATATATATAATTGATTTTAGTCCAGACATTATTACACTGAGATTACAGGGTTTTTTTTGGTTAGTGTGTGCAAACTGCAGTTTTTATACTTTTGAATAACATTATTTGTCTTTTCTAATTTAAGTTAATTTAATTCTTAAAATTACATTTTAAGTTTTTTTATTTTTTTTCTTAGGTTTTTAATTTTTTTCAACATTCTCTATTGTTCTAAACTCTTTATATTTCTCTGTACATTTATTTCAGGGTTTCATTTATTCTTTAAGTTTGTTTGTTTTGCCTATGAAAATCATAATAGAGCTTTTCTGGAAACACTGACATTAATCGTGATATTTTCTTGACAGCAGCATCAAAACAAAAGTCAACAAATGCCTTTGGTTGTCTTTAGATGCATTGTTTACTTGATTTTATTTGTCAAAACTGATAATGACTGTCTACTTAAAGCACTTTCAAAGTATTATTAAACTGCACATTTTCATTAAACATCATAAAACACTGTTTTGTACAGTACATTTGTCTCGTTTTTTGATGCTGTCTCTGCTTTGCTTTTACCTTATTTCTTTATCTCGTCTTTACCCATAGTTCCCTGCTAAAATGAAACACTCCTGGTAACAGTGTAAAGTTGAGTTTGATAATAGCTCAGTGAACCCAGTGTACTTCCCTACACAGATTAGCTTTGTTAGCGAGCGCCGAGTCCTTGTAGGCTCAAGAGGCTGCAGAACACTACAAATGAGAGAGTGGCTGGGTCTGGTCACATACGGCCAAGACAGTCACAGAAAACTCTATTCCCAGGCTAATTTTCTGATACAGCTTCTGTGTTTGTGTGGCGGTTTGTTGTATAAGATGCTCCCACTGCACACAATGAAGCATATAGATGTACACAGTGTCAGTAAAGATCATGTTGTAACTATGGGCTTTTATCATCAGCGCTGTTTACTCATATGCAGCTCCTTTTCACTCAGTGTAAATTACTGGTTTTGGAACAGCCGTCACCAATTTGACACATGCACTAGATATGTATTTGAATAATAAAAGATGCTTTAAAAAACTCACATTGAACAAATTCAGCATCGTGACCATCTGTAAAATAGAAACATTGACCGTTGGAACGCCATACATTTTCTGCATTTCCAATTGTGTTATATGGATTTCTGTTTTATGAAGTCATACAAATATATCAACTTTCTCAAAGGGTTAGTTTACCCAAAAATGAAATTCTGTCGTTCATTACTCACCCTCATGTCATTCCAAACCCATTAGACCTTCTCCGGAAACACAAATTAAGAGATTTTTGATGATATCAGAGAGCCATCTGTCCCAATACAGCAATACAACTGAAATTATCCCGTGGTAAAAACACTGGTTTCTTATGGGTCTGAAACAACATGAGGGTGAGTAATTAATGACAGAATTTTCATTTTGGGGTGAGCTTCCCCTTTAACTGAACAAGAAGTTAGCCAATATTATCATACTTGAGATATTGCATATTTTATTTAAAATAAAGCTGCATTCATTTTTTATCAAAATAAAGTAAAAACAGTAATATTGTGAAACCTACAATAACTCTTTTGTATTGTGATGTATTTTAAAATGTAATTTATTCATGTGATGGCAAAGCTGAATTTATAGTAGTCATCATTTCAGTTTTCAGTATCACATGATCAGTCAGAAATCATTCTAATTTGATAATTTAGTGTTAAAGCAACATTTTGTTGTTTTTTTTTTTGGTGATAAATAAAAATCAGCATTTATTTCTAAAATATAATGTTATTTTGTAATATTATAAATGTCTTTACTGTCACTTTTAATCAATCCATGCTGAATAATAGTATTTATTTCTTTTTCGAAAAAATAAATACATAAATGTTTTTAAATAGGTTTTTGAATAGTTTAGTTTAACGTGTGTATACAAACAACATTTCTTCTCTCCTTATTTTAAAGATTGAGTAGGCATTTTTAAATGCCTTTTAGATGCATTCTCAGAAATTATTTGAGAATTTATGAGATTAGAGACAAGGTATATTTATGTGAACTGCAGTTTTTGGAATAACACAAACTGACCTGTAAACTTTTGGAAAAAAAAAAATAATAAAAGATGCTGTTTGTTTATATTTCCCTGTATACTTTTGTATCAGTCTGACACAAAAGTGTATTGAAATACAGTATATGACACAGTGTTCCAACACTTTTATGCTGTCTGTCCACAGTGGTTTGCTTTGATGCTAAAATCAACTTTGACGACAATGCAGAGTTCAGACAGAAAGCTGTGTTTGCCATGGACGATACCGCAGAGAGCGACCCCTTGGAGACCGAAGCAGCCAAATACGATCTCAAGTACATCGGACTGGATGGAAACATAGCCTGTTTTGGTTTGTTTTAATCTTTTTTTATATATACTAAAATACCAGATGAACTTCTGCGTGAAATAATGAACAACATACCAAATGAACTTGAAATTTCAAAGCTTTCAGAAACCTGTTCCACATCAAGCTCATGTCTCAAGGGATATTTCAAAACCAGCTTTAGAAATGCTCTTCTTAGTACTTTCCAACGTGTTTATTTTAGTCTTGAGAACAGGATTTTGTGAAAGTGTTACCAAACGGGCGCCGATCCAGTCATCATCTCCAGCAGCTTTCTAACAGCTCCATAAGGGACCTGCCTGAACCGATGGGCTCTAATTAGCAGGAATATTCCGGAAAAACGACTCAACCAAGATGATTGTTAGTCTACACATTTAAGTGGTCCCTCATTATAAATCACATTGCTCACCACAAAGCACCAAGAAAGAAGCGTATAGACAAGACGAGCACAGAAGTGACTCTAACTGACCTTGTCGTGTAGACACAAACACACTCACGCACAATTTACTTGCAGTTAGTTTACACCTTAAAAGCTTTGTAAACCTGCAAAGCGACAGCTGTTCAGCTGAATTTCACTTTATTGAGTCGAGTGTCAGAGCCTGTGCCAACACGTTAGCTCAGCGCTGAAGAACAGAATAAGGAGAGATGTGTGCTGGGATGAGCAGGAAATGGCTGAATCAGTTGGCTGCCTTACAGCTCAAAGCAAGACGAGATGGGACTCACCAGGCCAGCTAACACAGATACTACAACCACTCTTGACACCCTGTATACTTTTAGTCAAACACAATTTGCTTTTCTTGGAAAGCAGTGGGCAGCAGATTTAGAGCTGAACTGTGTTTTCATTGGGGATGGGATGTGAAATTACTTTTTTATTTGTTCTTGTCTGTGTTTTTCTTGTAAATGTGCTGTACGGACGAGGCTATATGCGTACAGCTGTGTGTATACTGTAGCTCATCATTTGGAACAAATTCAACTAGTTTGGAAAATTGTGCAGTTATTTACTCGCATTACAAACTTTTCCTTCCATAGAATGCAAGATATTATTATTATTTTTTTAAAAGTCTGGCCATTACATTGAATATTATCAAATTATATGGCGTACCGTTAAAGTGAGTCGTAACAGTCAATACAGTAGTATCTTTTATTTTATATATATTTCTTTTACAGATCTCACTTATCTGATTAATGATTTCAACTTAGTAATTTTGTAAATTTAACTTTGGTTATAAGTGAATAATGACTTTAATTTCCTCTGCTCACCTGTACCTGAGGTACACCGCTCTTCTAGTATAAGAATATATTGGTTTAAGGAATGTTCTGAGAGTCGTACGTGGGGAAACAATTCTGGAATGTTTTCCTCAAAAAAATTAATTTCTTTCTTCAACTGAAGAAAGACATGAACATATTTGATGACATGGTCATCCAGTAAATTATCAGGAAGTGTTTATTCTGGAAGTGAATTAATCCTTTAACACATTTCTCCTTTTGTGTTCCTTAGAATTACATGAGGGTCAGTAAATGATGACAAAGTGATAATTTTTAGCTAAGCTAATATTTTAATGTCCGAAATATGGTCTGTATCCACAGTTAACGGTGCTGGCCTTGCTATGGCAACATGTGATATCATTGACTTGCATGGTGGAAAGCCTGCTAACTTCTTGGACCTGGGTGGAGGTGTAAAGGAGAACCAGGTGTATGCTGCCTTCAAACTTCTCACTGCCGACCCCAAGGTAGGAATGATTCTGTTCATCCGAACCAAAATAGTAAATAGCAAAAGTTACTTTACTTCCACCATAAAAAAACTAATATAAAGGTGTTTTGAGAGTGTGATAAGAAATAAAAAGTTAAAGTTGCTCTTCTTTAACTTCATTACAGTTCTCAATTTAGTATTACTTTTCCGCTCTTTGAAGTTTCCTCCGTGTGAGATTTTGTTGACTCCTTAGGCACCACAAAAGACTTTGGGCTCGCGGCCGAAGCCAGTTCTTTTTACCATCATTACGAGCTTGTGCTCTGATCAATATCTTCGCTACAGTCACACTTTTCAGCTCTGGAATTGTAAACACACCAAGACACACACACACCTCATAACTCATCCTTTCACCAATTCTTTTCTCCCCCAGACACACACTTGCTGTCCTCCTCCTGTTGATTACTCGCTCTGGAGCGCAAGATCCTTTTTCTTGCAGCTTTTACGAGCCGAGGAGTTGTTTCTCAGATAATGATCCTTTTCCGAAGCAGACTGGAATTCTTGGCACGTTGCTGATAATTTGCTTGTATTTGTTGTAAGCACACATGTCAATATGCACCTGATTTGGTTTCAGCTCAGTGTTTGTATTCAGGATGCACACTGCCATCTTCATAACAGAACTCTGTTTATAATAATGGGAAACAGAATTCATCTAGTATCATGTTCATTGTGTGTCAGTAAACAGGAGTGCTGGGATTTAATAGCACACCTTGCTTTTCGAGTATTCTAGCTCAAAGCATCAACACTATGCACATGCAGAAAGTGATTTCATCTAAAGATTGAGTCACTTCATATTTATATATTGTTCTCAGATGAAAGATACACTTTTGTTTTTCTATGAATTTATCAGCAAAAAGGAAACCAGAAGAAAACCATGAAAAGCAATGGACAATATTCATTGTTGCCAAACAACACAAAAATATGCATTTATGCTACTTTATTTTTCCCACTGAGTCATACTTGATTAGATAAAGGAGGTGGAAAGATTGTGTTAAATATTTTCAAAGTGTATACAGTTGAAGTGTATAGTTTCAGTCTCCTCCTGTCTCTCCAGCCCTCCTGTCATCAATGGGGTACCTGAAATTTTCTAAACTCTATTGGGGTAGAGTGGCGGCCCTCCCCTGCAGTCACACAGTTCCCATTCTGGAGCCTCTGTGTACAGCGATTTGCATTTCACAGAAGCGTTCACAGCCACCCAGGCTCTGTGGAAGGAATATTAATGGGAATGTTAATTATTGGATCCTCTGGCGGGGTGAAATACGCAGTTGCCTTCTATCTTCCATCGGAAATGTTTGATTTGTTTGTTTTGGGAATCTTTTCCCTTGCCTCCTCCAAATCATTCTCATTAATTTATCAACTGATTAGTGGAAGGAATCAGCCCACCCACACCTGTCAGAAAAAGCTGCAAAAAAAAACAGGAAGACTAGTAATTCAAATGGTCCTGAGGTACCCCGCTCTTCTAGTATAAGAATATATTGGTTTAAGGAATGTTCTGAGGTTCAATACAAATTAGGCTTAGCTGACAGCACTTGCTGATTACCTCAGAAAATATTTTTGAAGCAAAAATACTCTTTCAAGGAAAGCAACCAGGCACAAGCACACTGTTTAAAGTGAATTGAATTAATTATTTTATGTTAACATGAGACAAACAGAATTGCCTACAGTACTAACCTGTGTAAAGTTGTAGCTTTTAAACTTTTAACTTTTCCAAATGAAGGATATGTAACTTCAAGATATTACATTGCTTATGTATAATGCACAAAAATGCACATTTTGTAAGAAATAAATTCATATTAGTACGTTAACACAAATGTGAGCTTGGTTTTTCTTCAAACCCTCCAGTTGCGACAAGTAATCGACATTATATGAAATTTTTTGAACCCAGAAAATTTTTAAGTACAGCTAGAATAGCAGTGTTGTACAGTTGAGGACTTTGAAACTGAATCATGGAGAGTTTAAGCTGAAGTACTGCCAGACTGTGTAACCCTTCCTTTGAGTCTGCAGGGAAGCAAATGTGTTGTACTGTATATATTCACTCCTTTGATATACAAAATTTATTTTATTCTTACTCACCAAAGCTACCTTCACTGACAACTCAAAGGAGAAGCACTGTTGAACTGTCTCCCACTCTCACTTTCTTAGTTTCTCTACTTTTTTCCTTGGACATGGGGCATTTACTCCCAGAGCCTTTTTTCTCCCATCCCAACCCTATTAAAACAGCCTCTCTTTTTATATTTATAATGGTTAGGTTGATAGATGAAGGCAGTACCATAGAATTGCATGGAGAGTGGACACATTTTGTAACACCTGGATTACATAAGTCAGTCACCGTCAATAGGCATTGTTCAACTTCTTTATTTATGACACAGAAATGTGAAGAAAGAGCGATGGAGAACTCTTGAACTTAGTCAACACGAACCACACAAGGCACATTGCAAAGTTTTATCACGGAACATGAATAAAACATTACACATTTGCCACGGTTTTAGAAAAAGCCGAAAGCACCTGCTAGTCGAATCCAAATGGCAACGGCTAAACAACGCCATTATCCCACCCCCTCCCTCCAAAGTTAGAAGTGGGAGACGTAGATGGATAGATGTTTTTGCTCATGGCTATTTGGTCCCTATGCAGTGTAGTTTGGAGTGGGAGTGAATTAGGGCTGTGGCACGTCAGACGTGCTCCCAGGCACTGGGTGTTTGATGAAGGTGCTTGGCTGGGTAATTGTGACCGGTGGGGATTTCACCTGCTCTGGGTAGAGAAGGCTGCAGCACGGGGTTGTGTGATGTGTATTTGAGGTTAACTAGAAGCCGGGGCTGGAGCTTGATACTATTTGCTGGCCGCTGCAAGGTAAATCTGAAACAAATGTTGTTGTGTGTCAGTTCTGTTGGTCGAACTGCTGTGAACATGGAACGTCTGAGGTCCCGTACACCACATTAATGTGTTATCTTGGAGATACAACTCACTCATTCTGTCCTGGAGATGAAACATGTTTGCTCAGGGCATCATGGGATTGAATATGCCTCTCTTACACAGAAATCGTGCTGGTGTTTGACCGAGGAATCTGCCAGCCTTTCTCAGAACTGGCCTATGTTGAAAGCCAGACAATGATGTAACTGATTGCATGAAGTGTCCAGGTTTGTAATACATCATCCTGTGGTGCAAGGTGTTGTATGTTGCAAGTACAATACTAATATTATTTCATATCAACATATTTTAACATCCAAAATAGGATGCTGCCACATCAAAAGTTACAACAACAAAAAATGAATTATATATATATATATATATATATATATATATATATATACATAGTTTACAATTTGATAATTATGATATTTGTAAATCATAACATTTTATTTTAGACCAACAGTAGATATAAATTATGCTATTTAAGAGTGTACATATTATATACAGTATTGCAAATAAAATTAATAGCTATTTTATACGTGTATATATATATATTTATAAATAAATGCAAATCTGAATAAAAATAAAAAATTACCATGTAATTAACATGCATTTTATGAATAGAATGTTTACAAAACAGCATTTGTTAGAAATATAAATATCTTTTCCTTTTGATCAATTTAATGCACACTTACCATCTTATTGATACCAAAGTGTTAAACACCAGGGTTTCTTTATAATTTAGAACATATTGTACTTATATTTCACTGTTTATTGATGAAAGCTCATTTTATTTTGGGACGTGTTCTGTTTCCACAATCCCTCATATCTTATTCAACATCTTCAGCGGATGAGCTGCAAAATCCTGTTGGTTGGTTGTGTCCTGCTTCATGGCCAGAGTCTCTCGCAGAGCATGCTAGTGAATAAAGCGGGATGGAAAGATGTGGTAGGGTAATGAAAAAGTGAAAGAGAGGTTAACGCTGGAGGATGAGAAGCCCTCTTTCTGCTCTCCTCATTACTGTCTGTGCCACTGTCTGCTCAACATTAAGCACGACTCTGGCCTTTATATATATATGAGTACAAACACACAAATATACTCTTGCTTCCACCTCACACATACTCCATCATTTGTATCCTTTGGGGCCCCCATGCCCCTGTCATCTCCATTGTGCTGGTGATGTTAGTGTATAATGATCAGTCGTCCCTTCTCGGCTGTCTCAGGCCTGAGGGAATCACATTTCCCATTTGTTCCAAACACAGGCAATAAGAGCCAACCCAATCTCCCAGCCCCAACATGGCCACCTCAGTAATGGAGCTCATTTCCCCTGCGTATGGCTGTCTGGCCCCTGGACCGCGCTCGACGGAGCCCCACATCACCAGATCCTCGGCCCCTGCACTCAGACCATTAATGCTGACTGATAGAACAATGTCTCGCTGGCAGGAGACACATTTATTTTGTGTTTGGGCTGCTGAAGCTCAAGGAACAGTGAAGAATATGTCAGCGAACGATAACTAATGTTTCCACGTGGGCTGAATTCGCAGTCCTGCATCATTTTGATCCCTGAATGGAACACGTAGATAGTGTTTTCTGTTATGTAATTACTCGCTAGTAATCATTCCACCTGGTTAGGTGGTCCCGCAAAACAAGTTAGCTCCTAAGCGGTCGGGAGTTTGGGGGGGGGGGGGGGTTCTCGCCTTTTCAATATTGTCAACACTTGTTTCAAAACTTTCTTTCCCACCCATGAGTATGATGGATGATGCTTTACAAAAACCAATAAAACTAAGCGCTGTTCTTTCTGATGTGCTAGCAAGCGAGCAGCAAAGAAGCTGCTTTCAGTATTACCTTACGTGCATGAGGTCTCTGGAGTATGCTTGTTTTGTTTTGAAAATGTTCTTCACGTAAGGCGTTTCTCAAAAAAGGGTTTGAGAGCTTGTTATGCAAATTCGGGATCGAAAAGTGTGCTCAGAAATGCAAATCCTGAATGAGGCAATGTCTATTGGATTTTCAGTAAGATCTCTTAGAGTGCTTCTTTTTTAGTCCAGGTCATTATTTAATCTTCACAGCAGAAGTTTTTGCAGATTTAGAGGGGATGCAAACTGCAAAATGACTCATGACTCTTAATTAGTCGTTTGAACTCTGGGGTCTAATGGAGTGTTTTGCACCGCAGCGGCCCGAGTCTTAGGGCTGAAGATTAAAGTGATTTATTGTGAAGAAGATATGTGGTGAGATCACAACCTTCCTGTTGTGTCCACCTTCTGCTATATTGAATCAGTGATGAGATGAAAATTAACTATAATTTGCAGTCATTGGCCAATTACAACCAGAAATGTCAAAATGTGAATATGACCTTGCTGACACAATGAATAGCACTTTGGAATGTTAAATTTAAAGTTAACGTGTATCATTTCTGTGCCACAAACAGAGCTAATGACTGGTTTCAAATGTATTTTCAAACACTCCCCCAGGTAGTCCCACTCCAAACTCTTCTCACTGGTTGAGCCAAGTCAGGTCATTTTGAACTTCCATTTGGTGCTTTTAGTGGGGCAGAATGTATGATGTTCAATTTAAAGTTTGTTGGCGTTCATTTAACAAGACTGTCTGTCTGCAGATGTTTTTTTAATGTGAACTATAACTGTTCTGATTGCCCAGTAGTGCCCTGTGAAGTGGACATCACAGGATATTTGACCATATTAAGTGTATATGGTCAGTCTGAAGGGCACTGCGAACAGCTTAGAGAACAATTGTACATCAGTGAATTTATAAAAAGAAACTGAGGCTCCTGGCATTTCATTTTTGCTTAATTAACTTTTTTTAAGTGAAATATCAGTACAATTAAAAAATATATCTTTCCAATATTTCAAAATGTAATTTTATTTCTGTTATGGCAAAACTGAATATTCGGTATCATTACTTTTTACAAGATTTTTTGATGAATAGAAAGGTTAAAAAAAAAAAAAAACACTTCAGGCAGGTATTATCTTTTGTAAAATTATGAATGATTTTACTTTTGTCCATTTTAATTCATTCTCACTGAATAAAAGCAATAAACGTCTTAAATACAGAATGAAAAGCCTGCTGATCCCAGACTTTTGAGTGGTAATGTGTATTCTATTCTATTCTATAACCTAGAAGACAAAGGAAGGAAGAAAGTGGAACAAGGATGTAAAGAAAAGTAACTCATCTCATTAATGAACATGTGATGATAAGAAATCGCCATCAAACCATACTGAAATGTCCATGTTTGTGTTCATGTCCATGTACAAACACGTCATCCCATGAGCTTTGATCTCTGTTAGATCAAGGGGTACCAAATGTCCCTGAATGCATGAATTTAAGCAAAGAACGAATAGATAAATAACCTCCATGAAGAATGATATCTGTGTTCTATAGTCAGTGGCTAATAAAAGAGGGTGTTCTGCATAAATGTTAGCTTTTGATATTACTTTTTTTTAAAACTGGGCCTGTGATCTTTTTCTGAGAAACTTCATAGAGGACAATATGTCCAATTAGTATGAGAGCCTCCATTTGTTAGCCTTTTCATTGACTAATGCAAGACCTCAGTGGAAGAGACACTCAACAGATGCTTTTGATAATTTGCTTGCAATGAGACATCTATTTTTTATTTTTTTTTATTGTTAGTCAGAAAGGTTGTTGTGTGCCTCAATCCAGTCTTTTACTTTGATCTGTTCAACAGTACAGCAACTATAATAGAGTTTAAGTAAAGTGTGCATAGGACTATGTGCACGAAGATGCTCACTGAAAAGTGGTTGTTTGGCTATTTTGGCCTCTTTACTGATTTTAACAGAAGAGAGGGTGAAAAAGAGATCAGGAGTTGATCTCAAGTTTGCATTGTCTGTGCTGGAGTCTCTGGCGTGTAGTTTAACAAAATTGCAGCAAAATAAATTATCTACTTGTCATATTCCTTTGCTTGGATGTTATATTATGCTCATCAGAAACACACAGAGACCACTTCACTGGCATCCACACACTCTCGCTTGTCATGACATTGAGCGTAAATACAGTGTTTGCCGGGTAGGAGGGCTGTGAAAGGTAAATAGATGTACTGTCCATTTATGATTATGTTTTCAGAGACGAGGATGAGTTTCTGTAGAGATTTATAGATATCTGTAATAAAATGTAATAAAGTACAATAGTAACAGTGTATGTGCAGTATATATGTTATAGATATTTTTTTATTTATATGTTTAAAACAGTGTATTTCTTATATTAGTTCTGGTATTATATTAGAAATATATATATATATATATATATGAAACTTTACTGGAATTGGCAGCGATTGGCAGCACTTTTGGCATTGTTTCAACTGACGACACTTGTCGAATCTGTCCCAGACTCAAGTTATCTGTATAATAAACGTTTGAAATAATTAATGATACTGGCTTTATCTTGCTCAACCATCCCCATGAAAATTTCATTAGATAACCTTACTATCACTCCGTCCTTTACCATATGTTACACTTTATTCATTAAGTGCAATTCTGGCTGTTTATACCCTTGTCTAATTTGGTTTTGGTATTGATCGCAGTGTATGAAGTTTTTCCTTTGGGCCTCTTTATTTTTCCCTTTCGACACAAATCTCGGCCAGATAAGGTCTGTTGCTGTATTCCTAAGTGTACTGCTGTCCAATACAAATGTTAAATCCGATCTGGTCACATGCATCGCACAGGAGAGTGCGAAGTGAAATGTTGATCCGATATTTCCCTGTTATCTCCTCTGAATTAATCCCTGAGATCATTACACATGTGGCTCAAAGGAGGCCCACATTGCCTAAACTCTTCGTTATTTGTTACTCTCTCTCTCTCTCTGTCCTTCTCTCCTAAGTTAGATTGTGTTTTAAAACATTGTATCGATGAGGAACCTGGAGCTCTTCTCGATATTAATTAGCTCCTCTTTCCTTTATCTTTACTTCATTTATCAATTGCTGCCAGATAATGGTGTGCCAGAACCCGAGAGAACATAGTGAAGAGGATAAAGAAGTCATGAGGGGAAAAAACTGGTAAGAAAGGGTTTAGTTATGCCAGAGATGAGTTTTATGAGTGATGAAACATCCTAGTAGCCTAGTAGTCACTGCACATTTATGTTTATGTGTGCAAATTATTAAAAGCTTAACCAAATGATATGATGAGTCAGATGTGAGAACCAGGATTGATGAAACACAGCTGAGTTATACTTGCAAAAATGCCTGAATTGATAATTTTGCATCAGTTATATAATTTATGCCACTATTAGGGTGCTTAGTAATGTTGATGGAACTTGTCACCAAATTATCTACGGTTGTGGAATTGAGCTAGTCTGGTTTTTTAACAATTTGATTTTATATTGTGTTGCATTTCAGGGAAAAGCTACCCACCTCCAATAATTATCTATAATTATATACCAAAAAAAAAAAAGTTTTAACATATTTTTTGTAGTTAAAGATGAGTGTTTACCTACTTTTAATCTACAAATTTAAGCCACTCGAAAACAAATATAAGAATGTCATTCTATCATATAGCTAAACGCCAAACTAAGTGGCATTTACTTCTCAGAAAATATCATAAAAACTTAGCATTTCTAGCAGATAAATAAATCAAAATTGTTTAGGCTTAATTATCAGTGTTTTTATAAAATGTTGTTGCTTAGTTTGATATTTTTTTTAAATCTAAATCACTGATCATTGAAGATTTTTCTGTAATATTTTTAATAGAATGTTTTTAAAAGAAGGCTGCATATTGATTAAAAACAGTAAATCTAAAAAATATTATTACAAAATATTAATAAACCTTTTTTTTTCAGAATTCTTTATTAGATAGCAATGTCTTTTGTAAAAATGTACTTTTCTCCCACTTTTAATCAGTGTAATGTACCCTAGCTGAATAAAAGTGCAATTTTCTTCTCCTTCATAAGTGTAAATCATTCTGTTCAAGTGTTTTGAAAGTATTTAAAGGTTTACCTCTTTTTACATTACTGAACTGTAAGCTTTTGTGATTCTGAAGCTTTGCTGTGCATCGTTTGTATGCATCCCATTGCATTGATTGTGATAATGTTTCATATAGCGGTAGGTCATAATAAAGAATCTCTCCCGAGCGCTTTATCATGTATGCATCAGGAATACATGTAATACAGTTCATTGCATTCCTGAGATGAATGCACGAGTGTTCTGGGTCATTCTAGTATTAATAAACTATGTCAAGTATAAGATGGAATGAAATATAATTACAGATACCAAAGAGAGATACAAGATACTCATCTAATGATGTTAGATGGCTCCTTTAGCTCATGTCTGTCACACACAAACACACACAAGGCGATGTTGATGATGAGGTGCTCAGCTGTAGGGAGCCATGTTGGGCTTTTGGGTGCTTGTCGCTGTTCTTTTTCGGTGTCAAAGGACTGATGAAGGCCTGATGAAGCAGATGAGTCCTCGCCTGGAGCTCTTCCAGAAACACACACACACACCCAATCGCTCTCACAGAGCCGGGGACAGATGGCGATAACGCAACAATACACACTCACACACTCACATCTGTAACAATAGAAACATAAATTCTCATCCGCACATCTCTTGGAAATTTGCACCTCCATTACTTCCTTAACCAAGAGGGCAACGTGAATTACGGGATGAAATGCATGAAAATGTCCGTATTACCGCTGAAACCAAGAAACCATCTGTCCTCTGGTTTCTTAAATGACGTTGAAATTACGTCGTGAGAACGGGCACAAATTTAGTTACGTTCATTACATGCTGTTTTCCACTTCGTTTAAATAGATTGCTGTAGCATTTAAGCTCAGCGTGCCATCCGCAAAAAACATTCTCTTTGGGGGCGTCGCAGCAACATAGCCAGCTTTATTCCTTCTTATCTTGAAGGTTAATTTTGAAAGGGATTGAATTGTCCTGAGTGCCCCCTGCGTCTGATGAGTTGTCCGATTGATCTATCCGCAGGGACACTCTCCGTTCGTGTCCGACTTGGACCCGGCAATTGTACTTGACACAATCATGAAAGAAGTGGCATTTCAATCGCGTCAAATCAGGTCAGAAGAACCTACACCCTGCCTACCAATCATCGGAATATACGCTTTACATATTTATTTATATTTCCAGCAATGGATTTTCACCCGCTGTGAACTTCACCGCTGTCCTTCTTCAGAAAGTAGCGCTTGATTGAAAACTCTCTCATCTGCTGTTCTTCATCTGGAGAAGATCGATAAAGGAGCCGAGATAGGAGCCACACTAATTGAGTCGTTCTTTTACTGTTATTGCGTAGAGAACCGTTTTGTCATGTCAACGGTTGTCCCAGATACAGCGGCACTCTCTCTTTTTTTCATACTCTCTCCCTTTCTATCCTCTCATCTCTCTCTCTCTGAGCCGGTCTCATCTTCCGCTCTCCCTCACAGGGACCAAGGGGAGTTAAGACCATAATGAAGTGAGTCTGTCGAGGCCCAGCACTTCTCGCTCCCACCAGCAAAACTGCGGACCATATTTAGTTTTTTTTTTTTTTTTCAGAAACATGATACCATTAAAAATTGAAAATCATGGATGTGTGGTGAGCTGAAAGTTTAATATTTTCTGGTGAAAGTTTCCTAGCTGCTTTCCAGATGTTCCAGAAGGTGTGGTCATATTTTGGCTCCAAAGTGCTGCCGATAGAGAAGGAAAACCAAAAAACTTCTCCTCCAGCTTCTCTTGCTTCTTGTCTTTTCTTGTAACAGCCATATTTACATAAAATTGAAATTTCTGTCATCATTTATGCCATTCACATATACAGGACATATATACACACAGTAGTCAACATTTGAAGTGGATCAAAAAAAAGTTCATCAAAGTTGTTCTAAGACGAGAACACATTTTGTTTTTGGTTTTAGGACAAATTTTATAAAAGGTTTTGATACACTTCAAATGTTGGCTACTGTCTGAAATTTTCTTCTAAAATCAGTATTTTTTGTCAATCTCCTATGTTCAGTTATTCCACTTTTATTGCATAGAAAATTACCTACAGTATACACTGCCATTTGTGTAATATTATTGAACCTAACATAGGGGACTAATAAAAAAAAAAAAGCTCTTTTTAGATGAAAGTTTTTGGTTTTTTTTTAAATCACATTTTTCATTATTATCATATGAATTGGCTGTATTTTTGTTGTTTTGTAACCTTATCAAAATAATCCAACTATAGTTTGAAATGTATTATTTATTATATGTATTATATATATATATATATATATATATATATTTATTCATTAATTGGAGTGAACAATGAAAAAACATGATTTTCGAGAATTGTTAAAAACGGAATTGTTAAAATCTTCATATATACAAATACATACATGAGTGGCGAATATGAATATTTATTATTTTTAATATCCCTTCTAAATTTTGGTTTCCCAAGTAACATAATGTAGCAATTTAAAGGAAAGTGTAATCATTTTATACATCATTTGTAGACAGGAAGAGACAAGTATATTGTTTTGTTTTTAGTTATTTTACCTTTATAGATTTATTCTGTCACTTCTCTAATCCTTTGCGGTCTTTTATTGAATTTTTGCTGTGATAAAACCCAACTCACTGTGTCATAATTCAATTATGTGACATTTTCTCCCCCTTCAAATGTCTCTCGATTAGTAACTCCGGTCTGTCTCATGCCTCATAAAGAAGCTTCAGCTTTATGAGCGTGGAGCTTACTGAGGGTTACCTGACCTTCAGCGATGCCTGCATTACTTTATCTCCATGAATATTTGCACCTTTTAGTGAGGAGGTAACAATGCATTTATATACATTTAGCATTACATTCAATGTCTTTCTATTGTCAGAAGTGTCATGGCCATTCAGACTCCATTGAGTTCTTTTGAGCCAAGTGAATTTTGAAAATAACCCCCTAATTTATTTAAATATCACAATTCTGTATTCCACATATTCTGTATAGACTGTCTGCAGCATGTATTGTCATCGTTGCCATAACAGCAAGATTGTGACTCTTGTCAAAAAAGAAAAAACGCCCAGTTTGCCGACTAAAGACATTAGACAACTCAGCATGGCACTGCAGTGCGTAATTGGCATGTTTGCCTTGCTAACATATCTAAAAATATGCTAAGCAAGCTTTCTTATTATGTCACCAACTTTACTTAATAAACCTCCAATCGTCAAAGTTATTTTATCTTGTACAGAGGTTGGTGTGAGAGAGCAATTTGCATGTGTATACGGGATAAGTTTGAATCTAGTTATGACGGTAGTTTACTTGCCAATTATTATTCTGTTTAATAGATTATTTAACATCTGCACCATCTCTTTCAATTGGATCGAGATCCATTTGATTGCATTCAGTCTAATGATTTAATGATTGAGGTGTTTTCATTCTGAGTGAGCTGTCAGTCGGATTATTAGGCTGCATGTGAATGTAGCTACTGATTCCTACTAATAAGTGAATTATACACTCACAGACTGTGGAGTGCATTGATTGTTTTTTCATTCTGCTCATTAGCGTGGATCGTGCCCAATCCTTTCCTACCAACATAACAGTAACAATGGACAGAGTTTGGATCCTGGGGTGCGTAAAGATGAGATCCAATTTGTCCAATTTTCATTCTACCAGCTAGCAGTGCACCTCCATCATTATAGGAACACCTACGGTTGACAATTTCGAGCATGATACCCCAGACTATTTAGTTGGCGAATATTACCTCAGTTGTTAAATGGAACATTAGGTTATGATGTGCTGTCCTCCTGAAGTAGCTCATGATAGCAAAGGGTTTCCGGCTATAATCCTGGTAAAATCACTGCTGTCTGTTTAGCTTCCTGTTGATTGAGTTCAATGCAAGATTGGTGTATAGAGGTAGACAGTGAGAGACTCCTGGTCTCTTTCTTTATATATGATTACACTAATCATGAGTTTGATGCTAAAAAGACTTCATTATGGTTTAACTGGAAATATTAACTACCCTAGTATAAAATCATTACACTAAATGTATTTGAAATACATTTATTTCATCCTAAGTATAAAGTGTAAAGCTAAACTGGAACAACTAATTTTGTACTTAAATGAATAGTTCAGCCAAAAATGACAATTCTGTCATCATTTACTCGCCCTCAAGTAGTTCCAAATCTGTATGAATTTATTTGTTCTGCTGAACACAAAGGAAGATATTTTGAAGAAAGTTTGTAACCAGGCTGTTTTTGGTCACCAGTGGCTTCCATAGTATTTTTTTTTTCCTACCATGGAAGTCAGTGGTGACCCAAAATGTGGTTACAAACTTTTTTTTTTAATATCTTTCTGTGAGTGAATAAATGATGACAGAATTTTCATTGTTGGGTAATCTGTTCCTTTAATGCACTTGAATTATGCAGAAGTATTGCTGAAATCCAACCAAACATATATTGAAGTATATTTGATTGTGCTAAAATGGAACTATTGCAAGTATACTTTAGATACACTGTACATATCTTCCATTTAAAGACGATATTATTCAAAGATCATACAATCCTCATCAATAGTGACATTTAAACACATTTTAGACTTAATATTTAGAAATGTGCATTGTGCATAAGTAGTAGGTCACTCCAAAAGGAATTAATGAACCAAAAGTACTTTGACACCATAATACTGTTATACTCTATTATTATCATAATGTTCAGTTACACTTTATACTGGGTGACATTAACTATTATTTACTTACTTCCAAAAATACACTGACCAAAATTATTTATGCAACAATTTTGTTTTTGCCCCCGTTTTTCATGAGCTGAACAAAGGCCACTCTAAAATTTACTGTATTGGGGGGGGTCTGAAAACCAGTTAGTATCTGGTGTGACCACTATTTGCCTCTCGCAGTGCAACTCGTCTCCAGTTCATCTGCAGTGTTAGTACAATGTACTTATTGTGGTCATATTGTATTGCAAAAACACTTGCTTCTATTGAGGTGGGATACGGGTAAGGTTTGGTGGTATGGGTAGGTTTAAGAGTGGGTTAAGGTTTAAGGGATGGGTCAATGTAAAAACATGCATGTACACAATAAATGCACTGTACCAAATGATTAATTCAAATGTACGTACATAGTAGTTAAGGCCACCTAATATAAAGTTTATTTGGAAAAATCTTGTGCAGAAGACCAGGTTAGAGCATTTTCCCTATATTCATGCTGAATTGATTTTGCTATATTCAGCAGAATCTGTTCTGTTTAGTCATTTTCCCTGATTATGGTCTTAGATCAATTAATAAAGGCAATGTCATCCAACACCCTCCAGTTCCATCATTAACATGTCCAATCCATCCTTAAATCTGCCTCCAACCGTTCATTCACTCCTACCATCTTAGGGCATGAACACTTGCGGTTTATTGCTTGTTCAGAAGCAATGAACCAGATGTTTGCCTTCCTTGTTGCCAGTAACCTCGAAGCCCTCAGCATGAGGGTTACATTGATGAATAAGTTCAGAAGCTTTCTCTCATTGCTGACAGCTCTACTGCCAAAGGCATTACAGTGCTTTCAGTTGTGTTTTATGAAGCAGAAAGTTGACTGATGTTCTTCAATCCTCCATTATCTACTGATACTACTTCAGATTTAAGCTAATGACCCGCCACTGTGCGCTAGCCACAAGGGTTAGAATCGAATCACAGGCTGTGTGTGCTTTCCAAAGCAACTATTGTGTATTTAAAATGAACCCAAGTAAGCCTGATATCTGAATGTCCGCCAGAAAAGCTTTCCATTGCCAGTTTAGCTCAATAAAGTGTGCAATATGCCTTTAAGTTAGATGTGAGTCATGCACTGCAGTGGAATGTAAATTTCGCCTCAGTAATTTAATAGTCAGCTAGTTGTTTGTTTGTGAGTCCAAAGAAGCAGAGAAGATTTGAGAATGGAAAGCAGTAGAGGTCTAATCTATTCATATTAAAGCTATCCTATCACAGCCCACATCTCGTCATCTTGTATCACTTATGCATTATAATACTAATAATAAAAACTGTTGTCTACTGCAGTAGTTTTCAACAGGTTTCACTTCACAACTCAAGCTTTACTCTGGTCATCAAAAAGTTTTGCAGATGAGGGAATGTCACAGAGCCTGTCCATGTTGAGAACTGTAGGGATGGGAATCTTTAGATTGACTTTAATTTGTGATTCCCTGGATTGAAAACTTAAGTGGTTAGTTTAACCAAACATTAAAATTCTGTCATCATTTGCTCTCCCTCCCTTCGTCCCTCATAGTGCTCTAAAATCATAAAACCACTCTGGTTCTAATGTGGCAAGCAAACTTCTGAGTTTACCATTCTTTATGTATGTACATAAGGGATGTTCATCTCTATAACTGAGGCTGATTAATATTTGATTATTATAGAAATGTTTATTATAACCTGATCATATCATTATACGTATATAATATCAGTCATATTTTTCCCCCACATGGATTGCTTTTACTACGACTTTTTGTACTTTTTGACTAATTGATTTGTTTGTTTGTTTGTTTTTTTTATGTACTTGGATAGACAGGGTCTTATAGGTTTGGAATCATAATTGTTAAAAAAAAAAAAAAAAAGGATTAACTATCCCTGAGTTATTATCCATGTTTTTAAAAGTTGACAAGCACATATATTTTGTTATCCGAACTATACACAATTACAATGTTTGATCATTGTATATGTTAATTTTTTACTCCTTCAGAACAGACCTTTGGTCCTTTTTTTGGGTTATGACCCATCGTTTAGGATATATTGGCCTATCATGGCCTTAAATATTTGCATATGTTTTAAATAGCACCCACCCAAATACTGGACATTACATTGCATTTATGTAATTATAACATCGCCCATCTACCATGTTCGTCTTTTAGCATGTAAGGAGGCTCATTGATGGACAAATTGCAGGAAACATGGGATTGGGGTTGCTGGGGGCAGAGGAAGAGGATAGCATAGCTGCTTGGGAAGAAGTTACCTTTTGGGACACAACACATTTTTCATTTTCACATTCTTAAGATTTTTCACATACTATGAATTCAGTTGAATCAAGGTTGACACTTACTGGGAAAAGTCTCAGTGTTCCTTATTTCCAGCCCATTCCTTTATTCAGATATTCAAAAAGGTGACATTTGTTAAAATAGTTGTACCTTGTGTGTTTTTGCCTCTTGCTCGCACACAATTATCTTTCTGTTCAGTTTAGGCGCTTTATTTTCCTGCCAGTATCTGCTTAGACATGCCAATGGATTTTTTTAGTTGTTAACATCAATAAACTGTAATCTTCCAAGTCTCTTTCTCTTCACATCTTCATCTCAGTCTTGAGCTTTATTTGCCTGTAGGCTGATACTTTTGCAAGTTTCTTGTACTTGTTATCATTAGTAAGGGGCTGTGCGTAGACCCTGGTCCTGAAGTGACTCCTCTGAGGGCCTGGGCCTGTGCCATAATTAAGCTAATGATGTATGATAAAACTGATGCAACTGGACAGAGCCATCACACTTACCCAAGGCTCCTCAATCTTTGCGTCACATCATATTTTGTGTCACCATAAATTCTCTGTACGGAGTTTTGCAACCATATTAATTGTTTTTGGTGTAGTTTTATGTGCGTTTGAGTACTTTTAGCTTATATCCCGCTCTATCTCTCTCTTTGATATGATGAAGCATGCTGAGAGGTGTTCGCTGAGATTACTGTCAGCGTAATTTGGCTTGCAGGGGCTTGGTTTGATATCAAGCTTGTGTCTGATCAGCACACCTCTTTTGCCTTGTAATGGAAAGATGATGAGAATCGCATGAAATGTTTCTTTCATTACGGGGCTGCTGAAGCACGCAGTCTCTCATAGCTCAGGTCAAGCCCTCACTCTCTGTCTGTCTGGCTCACCACAGCGGCCAGTTTCCATCTCAACAGAGTTGATTTCCAATGAAACAAAACCATGTGCTGGACATTAACCCCAACTGTTGTAGTTCAGCAGCTCCTCTGTTAAAAAAATTCAACATTAAAAGGCATTCAATACCCATGTTGCTTCGAAAATGAATATCTAATTAATACATTATAGTGAGGCTTGATTTTGTCCATTGGGAATTGATTGGATTGTAAAAAGGGGGCGTTCCTCAATAGGTTATTACCATAATGTGTCATTTTCTGACTAAATAGCATATGGAGGCTAACTTAAACATTTTAGGCTTTCCAAAAAGAATCTGTAAGCTAAAGTTCAAGTACACCCTCTGGAGCAATTTGACATAATTATAATGCTGCTTTCTTATATCTATCATTATTTGCTATTACTGCCATAACTTTCGTCGCATATAACATTAACAGCATTTAATTACTGCATAATCTATTGGTGAGATGTTTGAGAAACATGCATTACCATAGACTGTAGACTAAAGGGCCATTCATACCAAGAACGATAACTATATTAGCCTCCACACCAATGGACATTAACGTTCTGTTTGTTGAAAGCACATGCTGCCATTATGTTGTCTGCTACTTACTGTAAATGCTCTTCAAAGTCTGATGGAATCTGATTGGCTGTCATTGCTTTTATTGTTCATAAACTGAAAAAAAAAATGCTCTGAGAGTGATTCCAGCAACATAGCTCCTCTGTGTTGTTACCGCTGCAGTTGTGTGACTTCCCTATTCTCATATCCTTTGCAGCCAATAAGAAAGTCGTTTAAGTGGTATGTTATTACATTTTGATGAAAGATTAGGATGTATATATATATATATATATATATATATATATATATAATAATGCGCTCTGATGTATTTTGCACAATAAGATCAGAAAGTGCATGGAGTCCATTTCTTTCTCCCAATATCAAAATGGGAACACATTAAAGCTGCTACAAGGATTCACCATTATGATATTACAACTTCTAGTTGTTGTTGTTCTTGTTCTGCATTTACATTATGTTGAGATGATGAATGTTTTGGGCTGGTACCCAAAGGTATACCTGCTTCCTGATCTTCTCACAAAGCTCAAGGCTGGTTTGCAGTTAATTAATAGGACGTTCAAGGCTTTGTCTGGCGCTATTGCACTGTAGCCATCCAGCGAAAAGTTCAATCTGAAAATATCTCCTGTCTCTAGAATTGCAAATACTTTGTTGACAGCAGGGATTTCCAATCCTCAGAGAGGCAAGTGGCAATGTTCTGCAGTTGTTATGTGTGGAGGTGTAGGAGTTTTACAGTCTGATGAAGAAAAATATAAACTGATGTGCCCCATGGCTTCTGTTACTGACACGGTTTAAAAAGGCTCTACATTTCTGAAAACAAGCAGCACCTCATGTAACCACTGATGTTAACAACAGTGCAGACCCCTCAAAATCAGCACTCTGGGATTCTTAGGAGGGTCGTAACATCCATGTATCTGGTATCCAACATTTTGGTTGATAAATTAATCCATTTTGTTCTTGCATTTGTTCAATCGATTCTTACTTCCTTAACTTTGTGTGAATGAAAATTCCTTTTTAATCTTCCCCTTGAATTCAGCTGCATTATATGTGGTTTTCTGTCTTTTTTTTGGAGACTGAATCGGTTGATAGAAGCTTTCACATTTCCTATTTTTCACCACTTCTGTCAGGAGCTGTCTGTGCTCCAGCTTCTGTGTTTGGAAGTACAGAAGTGATTACATTGTCCATCAGCAGCTAGAATGTCCACATCAGCTGGCCGGATTGATGTTTGACAGAATAATTAGAAAACTGTCCACTCCCGTAATCACTGAAGCTCATCTTTTAGGAAGGCTTTCAAAGGCCTGCATCAGAGGCTGATGGGAAGGTTACCTGTTGTTTGTGTGTAGTTGTGTGGGTAATAAGATTTTTTTTTCAGATTGGATGGGAGTGAATGTGAATTCTGGTCCTTTTTCAAGCAAGTCGGGCCATCTTTGTAATGCCCCTGGGCAGCAATTGCCAGTCACGCAAGTTCAGCTCTTGTTTACTTGAATAAAGAAAGACAGAAACCTATAAAACTGTTTGCTCAGCTTGTGTTTCAGTCGCATTCAGTGAGATCCAAAACTTGAAATGCTTCTGTTTTTTGTGATGTATTGCATTTACTGTCATTACAAATTATTGGCACTGTCAATTTAACACATTTCAATTTAATTTAGTCTAGAAAAAACTTTTGAATTTAATCATATCCCCTTCCATTTATCCTGTCATTTTTATTGTACATATTTGCTTTGAGAGATAACAGACTTCCTTTGTTAACCTACACCTAAATCTTGGGGAGACAGACAAACCGTTGCACTCGTGTCTTGTAAAAGAGAACGGCACATATAGGAAGCCATTTAAAATTAATTCAAGTTTAACTTTTTTAAAAAGGATTGGTATTGGTTATTGTTATTCGGTCCTTTAGTATTAAATTATACATACTTACATGATGCTTGTTTCTAATTGTTTAAGCAATGAAATTAATTACATATGTTTTATAAACATTAATTTAAACACTATGCACTTTTTTTCAAAGATAGTCTTTTTAGAAACGTGCATTAGTACAGTAATGTTTTGTGGCCTCATGCGAGAAACCATAAGCTTTTTTCCCCTAACAGAAATTTTACATTTGAACGTAATTTGAATTTCTATAATACTTAAGTTCAAAATTCAAATTTAGTTTTTCAGACAATTTGACAGCTCTTGTGCATATGCAGCAGTGCAGCAATCATTTACACACCAAGTCTATTTTAGCTGTGATGCACATGTGGAATTAAAGTGACAGCGGTAAAAAATTAACAAGAATTGACAGGAAAATATAGTAATTACACCATAAATCCATATAATTGAAGTTATCGTTCACCCAAAATGAAAATTCGGTCATTAATTGCTCACTCTCATGTTGTTCCAAAGCTGTAAAACCTGTAAGCTCATCCTTTGAACACACATTAAGATATTTTGGATGAAATCCAAGAGCTTCCTGACCCTGCATAGACCACAGGTTTTCTTAAAACACAAAATATTCTTGTAGTTTTATAACATTACACCTGAACCACTGATCTCATATGGACTATTTTAACAATGTACTACCTTTTTAGGTCTTAAAAATGTCAGTTGCATTGTTGTCTATGCAGGGTCAGAAAGCTCTCAGATATGATCAAAAATACTAAAAATATCTTAATTTGTATTTTGAAAATGAGCAAAGGTCTTATGGGTTTCGGACAACATGAAGTTGAGTAATTAATTAACACATGGCTTTTTGACTTGTAGTAAAGCAAGGAAAAGTTTGAATTTAAATAGACGGCATCATACTAGATGGCAGAAAAACAAAGTGCTTGCAATAAAGATTTAAATGCATGTAAAAATGTTTGTGATAGCCTTCTTAATGCAAGAAAAAGGCTATAGGCTGTGTTTAAATGTTTGCAAATTGCTTGAGCAACTTACTATGTAAATCTAGCAGTAAAATGCATTGAATAATACATTGTCTATATTTATTGTAAACAAGAATATGTTTATGAAGGTGTGTATTACTGTATGGTGTTAAAAAAAAAACTGATATGACTGCAAATATTTCCTATGTAAAAACACAAGCAGCACCGCTTACATGCACACTGCAATGTGTGAAGCCGTCATTATGTTCAATGTTTTAACAGGGGTTGTATAAAAAAAATATATAACACTGATTATTATAGGGTTTGAGTTCGTCAGTATTCACCTGTTTTTGCAAAAAACGACTATAGAAACCACAAAGCCAAAATCCATGAAAAAAACTTCAATAGATAAAACTTTAATCACAGACAACAATACTACTGTGCAGAAGACAAATTGTTATAAAACAAATAGCAGGTTTTTCTCCTTACAGGAGTTTGTCTCCTTTTATGGTCTCTGCTGAAGACTATAGCTTTGTGTCCTTCTCTCTCTTTTTTTTTTTTTATTTTTTATTCTTGCAGTCGCATTAACCAGCCTTAGTTACATGAGCAGTGGACCCCACCAGTGGAGAGTGTGTCCTCCATGCTGGACTTTAATGGCTGTTGGAAAGGGGATTTGACACGGTGTGAAAACTTCAGTGACTCATGGATTGAGGGCCACAGCTCATCTGAGCCTGAGCTAGCCGATTTGATCCCTTTAATACCTGAGCAAAGCTGCAATGGCTAATTGATGGGCTTCTGAGCTATGCAGATTGAGGCTTCAGTGTGCAGGTCTTAAGTGTCTGTCAAGGGGCATTTGATCCTGCCATGGAGAGACTCTTAGCCGTTTTAACACGGCTGTCTCTCAATCTTGTGCTCTTTACACATTCATTTTTAATGAACAATTGGAAAGAGTGACAAGTGTGTGCAAGAGCAGCCTAGTCTCACATGGTATATTTTGTTCATTGGTAGACCACCAAAACATCCAAGCACATTTTTTTTGTTCAGAATCAGAATCAGAATCAGAAAGAGCTTTATTGCCAAGTATGCTTGCACATACAAGGAATTTGTTTTGGTGTCA
>JAUMHE010000060.1:14526570-14541501 GCA_032359235.1 Enteromius mattozi
TTAAATATATATATAATTTAAATATATGTGTGTGTATGTATGTATGTCTGTCTATATATATATATATATATATATATATATATATATTTATTTATTTTATTTTTTGTTATTATTATTATTATTTTAAGTAAATTGCAAGTACATTTCTTTGCAAGTAAACTGCAAAAATATAAAAAACAATTTAAAAAGTCCTGTGCACTTTTGTAGTTTGCGAATCATTATTAAACATATTGCTTAAATATGTTCTTCAGGAGTTTAAACATAACATTTAAAAAAATGAAAGTTAAAGTAAAAAAAAAGAAAACATAGAAATCCGTCTCTTTAACAGGCTTGTTTTTTACACTTTCTCTGAGTGAGAGCTGCACATTCACCTGTGAAATCAGCACGTCTGTCATCCACATCTGCTCACCTCAGCTCTACAGAGTCAAACACATCTCTAGTGCCTGTTATTCCTTCACTTACATCTCACAACTTCCATTCCCTGAACTTCTTGTCCTTCTGCCGTTTCTTCTCAATCTGTCTTCGTCCTTTTGACCCCTGTGGAGTAGTTTTCTGATTTGTTTTATTGTGTTGGCCCCGGGCCCTGGCCCTGTGTCAGGGGGCCAGAGTTCAGTGACATTCAGAGTCACTGTAGAGACCCCAAGGACGGCCCAAGCAAACTAATACAGTGCGTGCTCAGTCGGGACGCCTGCAGCTGGCACCAACACGTCCCCCCGGCCTGTGAATGCAGCACTCGTGTTTCCAGCCAATGGAACGAACAACCCCATTGCCATTCAGCCAATGGAACATTTCCTGTCCTTTTCAGCCAATGGAACGTTCCCAAAGCATTTTCAACACTACTGCTCTTTCAAACCAGAAGAGACACACTCCCCAAACTCTGGCCTGCCACTCACAGCATTTTAAGAGAGCAATGACTTTTTCTGATATTTAACTCGAGCCAGATTTCTTTCCTAGGCCTTATCGCAAGGATTGATACTTATAAGCATTTTTTAAATTATGCCTAATTTTTATAAAATACAAAGTTATTTAGTTTTATATAATACTGTTGTACTTTTGTGTGATGTAGTTCTAAACTTGGTTTTATTATAAACTATACTGGATTTATTATATTTATATAGTTGCTAGTATTTTAGAATGTGCAGGTCTAAACAACCAACTCATTTTAATGATTGGTATTAGATTTTGGTATTCTATTCTGTTATATTATATTAATTTCTTTTTATTTCTGTTTTTATTTATATAATATATGTAAAAACAATACTATTTATATTTTGAATTGTGTTGTAGGTGATATTTTAGAGCCAAACTTATTTTTTTTCTAAAATCTATATCAAACACACACTTTTTTTTTTTTTTCAGGTGTTTTTATTTACTAATATGTCATATAGTGTGTGCCTAGATATAAGCAGTTCATTTTAAGTTTGGTATTATAGAAATTATTGAAGTTTGTCTTTGGAATGGATATATTATTAGGTTTTTGGGTTTTTTTGATGTTTGCAATGAACATAAAATAATTTTAACACTTCAGATGTATGTCTAACTTTATTGTCCCAAGAAGGTGGCATCCATTTAATAATCTGAATTTAAAATTTACACTCAGTAAGTTATTATTGCATACTGTTTTAAAATACATTACAATACTGTGGTGCAGATAATTGCAACTATTTGCATAGTGTAAATAGAATCCATAGATATTTTCACTTAGTGCAAATAGCATCTAATTGCTGAAAATATCCAGCGGAGTATATCATGCTTCTCTGGTGTTTGTTTCAGAATGAAAGTAAAGGCTTAAAAACTCTCATTAACCAAAGTGTCTTTGCTGTTGTTTTATGTTTTGATGTTCAGGAACCAATGTTCAGGAGGCAAAGCGTATCCTGTCTGAGAGCGGGCTGCCCATCACCTCTGCCACTGACCTCGATGATGCCGCCAAGAAAGCCGTTTCCGCCATTGCCAAGAAATAAGTGCATATATGCATATACACCATTATTACAATATACACAAACTAGTAGACCTGTGGCCAAAAATTGCAGCCTTACATGCTTGATTCTCACACACACACACACACACACCTCTTTGTTATCTGCCTGCTGAACCACAGCTACACACAGTACCAGCCTGATAGAGTCACTGGGCATCTTGTCCAGTTTTTCCAGGGACAACACTATATTTGAGACCCTCTTCACACGCCCCAACTTCTCAAAGGGCCTTAAATATGAGTCAGTCTTGAGAAACTGACTTTTCTTGGAGTTAACATTGTTGTCTGAAAGCAGCCATTTCTATAGCTCAATAAATAACTCTGTTATGTTCATTGCCTTACTCAAAGCCTTTTTATGGAAAGTTTCCTTTATTGATCAGAAGTATGGATTTACATATTTTTCAAATTAAACTTATATAGTTAATTGCATTCCATATTATCCCAATAGTAAATCTTTATCGCTTTAAGTAAACCATGAAATATTAAAGTGTATAGCCTCACTTTATATGATTGAACTGTGAAATATATCTCAAATCTGATATTGATTTTTTTTTTATCTCCATATGATATCACCGTCCCAGTTCGAATTAAGTTTTATTTTGGTTAGAAGAGTGAGATGAGACTTTTTTTATGGGTATAAAATGTATGTATTGTTTGTCTTCAATATTTCTGCCTTAATGAACAGTAAATTCAATATTGTAAAAGTTTCCCTATGTTCATGATGTATATTCACTCGCATTTAGTTGATTCTTTTTAAATAGTCATAAAGTGGTATAGTTTTTATACTGTCCCTGTCATGAAGATGTTTTAAAGGTCCACAATAAGTGTAATTAGCTTTTTGTAATCTTGAATGTAATATTTTCAGAGTTAATGTATATTTAAAAATGAGTGAAAATAAAACTTAATAATGATATTTTTCCGCTCTTTTCTCTTTACTTCGGTTTTTGCTTTATTTATTAAAATTTTTTTGATTGAACGTCACAATAATTCCAGTACCATAAGAAAAAAGTGTTTTTAAACCATAGTAATAATTACAGCATTAGACTGTGTGTGAGTGTGTGTTCACAGGCGTTTTCTGAAATCCATCCCTGTCAGCGAGTTGGAACATTTAATGGATTATCTGTCAGGCGATCCAAGAGGACACCCGGACCGGATCAAGTGCCTCGAGCAACAGACCTCTGTCTCACTTTCTCCTTGTCTTCATGCACTTTTTCATTCTGCCTTGCGTACCTCACTTCTCACTCTTCAGCCTCACAGTCAAATGAATCTGCAACCGCGAGAATCCCGAAACCATCCGGCAAAGTGCTGATTTTTGACCAAGCGATGCCGTGCCGCACGTATCCACCGAGTTACATGTGAAGGTGAAGCACGGGTGGGTGTAAATCGAGGAGATGGTTCAATAATTGCCTATTTCAAGCTCTTCCTTCACCGTGTCAAATACAAGTGTGTTGATGGATTAGACTCTGGAGTAGGAGTCTTTGTAGAATATGCTCTTGTATATGCCGTCATTGTATAATTCAGAGGTCACCGAGCACGTGTGTCGGAGAGAGTAAATGTAATGACTGAAATTAGCGCCGCTTTCTTGTATAAATATAGATGGACTAAAAAACCATTAAGATGATGCTGACTGTAAACTCCGCTAGCTGTCGTAAAGCTATTCTGCATCTCGATCTCATTACGTAAACTGCATTTTAAAAAGCTATCTTCCTTTATGCAGCATTGTAATTGTTCACTTGGAGTTTTGAGAGAATTACAGTCAGTTTTTTCCCTCAGATCGGATGTCAAAACGGTAATTGCCACTTTGGGAATCTGTCTTTTGAGTTTAGCTTGAAACTGATCGCTTAGCCTCTTCGTGAAAAGCGCAATTTTCTCCCTGGACAGTAAGGTCAAGTCATCCGTTCAGGAATATTGGTTATTTATTGTGTCGTTTAGTGGTAACAGCCACAAATTTATTAGTTCATAAACCAGCAATGTGCTTGTCGCTATTGTATTTGGGCTGTCAGACGCTTGGGCTATTCACTCATTATGTGCTGCCAGTTCAGTATGTTATGGTGGGAGTCTAAAATGGACATCTAGAGCTCTTCTGTGTGAGTTTAATACCGTTCTGTATTTCTCAAGGTCAGGCGGAAGTTTCCTGAAAGAAATAAGTCTTCCAGTTTCCTGACCTCTCGCTGTCCTTGAGCTTTAGGAGGCATCATCGGCTAAAGGATTGCCTTCTGTCACTGTAAAACTTCACAAAGAGGCTTGTCTTGTGGAGTCTGCGCGGCATTATTGCGGCGAGCCATAAAAGAAAACGATGGATATGTTTTACAACAAAGCTGAAGGGAAAATGTTGGCCGAAAGCGCTCTCAGGTGGTTGATTTTGTTATCTAGTCAGTGCTTTATATTCAGGTCTCATGGTTTGGCCATATAGCACAGATGGGCAGAGAAATCCATTTCCCTCTTATAGAATTGCAGCCTGGGAGTCTGTAATTGCAGCATTTTAAGATCGATTTAAATTACTCTCTTAACAAGGAGTTGAGTTTTAAGGTGGAGGATGAAAAAGAAGGATAAAAATACAAAACCTAGACGCTTGGTTCCTTGTTCTAAAATTTTGTTTGAGTTTTTTAGTTGTTGTAGTTTTATAAACTTTTCCTGCCTGGAATAATGGATCTGACGGTCTTGAATTTTTTCCTGCCTTTTTATTTTTGCTGTTAGTGCAATAATTTATTTTATTTGCTCATCATCTGTGTGATTTGGTCCTCCTTTCAAAACTTTTACAATATGTAAATTATTTAATGTAGAATAGTAAGTGGAGAGAACTAAGAAATAAGATAAAAGGATAAAAGAAAACACCCATATTTTCTTTGTTTAGTTCATGCTCAGTGAGCACACACAACCACATACACAACAAATGTTTTTCTGTGTACATAATATGTGTGTTATCTGTGTGTATTTATTATGTATATATAAAGACACACACACATGCAGCTTAAGCGTAGAAAATATTTACATGTATATAATGATATTCATATAATTTATATTATATATAAGCATATTTAATATATAAAAATAACCTATTTTTCTTAAATGTATGCATGCATGTGTTTGCATTTATATATAGCCTACATAAAAATATAGACAGTACACACTTTATGTACACAAAAACATTTTTGGATGCAATTAATTGGTGCCCAGCAATTAATCGCACCCCAAAAAGTTTTTGTGTACATATGTGTGTGTGTATATATTTAATGTGTGTGTGTGTGTGTGTTTACAGTATATATATTTATGTGTGTGTGTGTGTGTGTATGTGTGTGTATATATGTCTATATGTATGTGTGTGTGTATATATATATATATTGAACTATGGCCTAATCCTGGTTTAGGCTAAGTCTTGTCTATGAAACCGGGCCTGCGTCAGGTTACCCAAGGCTAAACTTTCAGAGAAGTACCTCAAAGCTTGACTAACATCTCCTGTCCGTGTCTTACTGAGTTTGAGTCAGTCTTTTCAGTTACTCCTGCTCTTGCAGTTTGATGATTGTGCTTTTTCGGTATCCTCATTTATATTGTAAAACTACCAATTGGTTTTCTCTCCTTTCTCATTCTCTCATTTTATTCGCTCCCCCTTCACCAGCTGGGGCTGGATATTATCTCCCTTTGTTAACGAGCGCTTAATGGCTCTTTATTAATTAAACGTGGATGCAACAAAGGTGCTGACTGAATACACTGCTGGCAGTCAAGCGTGCCGTCTTTTCAAATATTTGTTAGTTTCTTTTTGTTTGACAAACTTTCTTCCGCTGCAAACTTTTGACAGTGATTTGTATGTGTATTTGTGAGTGCTTCTCTGATCCAATTAACTACAAAGAGGTATCCAGAGAGACGGCTTCAATAAAGAGGAAATCAACTGATGGCTGACACTAATTAAAAGCTCATTTCATGTGACCTCTGAAAAAGCCTCTCTAATTAAAACAGAAGTGAAAGCAGGAGCGTTTGGTTTAAAACGGCCTGATAATGAGATGTTGTAGCGTCCTGGTGGAGTTTGGAGTAGGTACGAGGATGGCATGAACACACACTCAACACAAAACAGCCGACACGCTGCTGATGCATTCAGAACAAAATTCAGCCCGTTTAATCGAATTGTTAAAGTCTGTTATGATAATCTGCTCACTATTTGTTAAATTGAAATGTTTTGGATTAAAATAGAAAATTTTGTTAGAGTTCATAGGTAATTATAGCAACCTATCTATTAGCATTAAAGATCATTTCAGTTCTTATTTGTTGACTAAATCCAAGTGTTTTAAGGTAGATTTACTGACCCAGAAAAGCTTAGGCTGAAAAGAAACTGTGCGATATGTAATGAATGTGGGGGGAAAAAAAGCTTTTGTTGACTCAAAATGAGTAATCTGACAATATTGGAATCAATGTGCTTTATTCCTGTTTACATGTTCATATGACATATTCTGTCTGTGCCACATGGGAAGAAAAAAAGTTAATGTATCCTAAATGTAACCATTAAGTTTCTTCTGGGTAGGTTACTCTTTTAACCAATGCTCTGAGTCATAAATCTAAAATGCATAAAGATTCTGGTCTTTGATTCTATTTGGTTGATAAAAGTGCAATATTCAAGTGACATTTTAAAGGTTTACTCCACCCCAAAATGAAAATTTTGTCATTAATCACTTACCCCCATGTTGTTTCAAAACCGTAAAAGCTTGGTTCATCTTCGGAACACAATTTAAGATATTTTTGTTGAAAACCAGAAGGTTTGTGACTGTCCCATTGACTGCCAAAACAATTACTACTGTCAAGATTCCGAAAAAAAATATAAAAGCTGTTGTCTGAATGCTCCATCTGCCATCAGTGGTTCAACTATAATATTAAGAAGCTACGAGTAGCTACTTTTTGTGCCGAAAAATAAGTTTATTTAATGATTTGACATTGTAAAGATAACGTAGCATCATTTTGTAGATCATCCAGTGGACGCACATTACGTACTGTACGCAGTTCTTTGTTAGATGCCATGGAAAGATATGTCTTGTATATGTATTTACATTTTGGTTTGTGCGAACAGCATATCCAACACAGTCTCACGACCAATTCGGACGTTTTCGTACGAGGTGGCTAATTCGTGCTAATTTGTACAACCTCACTTGTAGGTTTAGGGGCGGGGGTTATGTGAAGGTCATTCGTACAAATTCATACGAATTGGCAACTCGTAAAATACATACAATTTAGCAAAAATCGAATGAATTTGTGTGATTCGAATTTGAGTGAGGTCTTACGACTTTGTACAAATTAGACACTTCGTAAAATATGTACGAATTGCCGTGAGACTGGTCTTGCGTATCTTGTAATGAACCTGGAAAAACAGCACAGTCTCACTCCAGCAGCGCACAGGAAGTATACGGAAGACCGACAGCAACCACGTCTATTCCTCTCACAAATCAATCGTTTTGCCTTTCCTTGAATATTAATAGTTTTCAAATAAATTATGATGGTGGTGCCATATCTTGTGTTTTATTGACAGATGGTAGGTTTAGGGGCAGGGGTTGGGTTGCGTGCTCATAAATGTTTTGACTGTTTACATTGAAAAATCATACCCCTACGTATATGCAATAATGCCATTGTGTTTACCCAATATATCTTTAAATTATGATGATAAAATAAAAAAATTATCGGCATATTGACACTAAAGGTTTCCTATTTAAAACAACGGAGGACCCTTCACGTCAAAAAGTGACTAAAAAGGGGTACCTTGAGCTTCAAAAAGTGACGCAAAAGGGTCTTGACCAAGTGTCAAAATGTGACAACATTTTACATGTTCATATTGTTCACATATTCTGTCTGTTCCACATGGGAAGGAAAAGTTAATGTATCCTAAATGTGACCATTACGTATGTAGTTCTGTGTTAGACGCAATGGAAAGTCTTGTACGTGTATTTACACTAGATTTGTGCAAACAGCGTATATTTTCATTGCATCTAACACACCTTGTGTTTATTAGCTTCATGCTTCACCTGAATTAGTTATATACAGAGATGTAAGAAAGTAAAAGTTTACCCAAAGTTTGACATTGAAAGATTCATCATGTGATATTGATTGATGAATCAGCAGTGAATTACTTTTTAGTTCATCATCAATTCCGGAAGGAAGATAGAGGCAGACAGTGGTTATGAAGGCTCCATAGTTTGATAAGTTTGCGTAACTAAAAGAAAGTGAAAAAAATAAAGATTTTATCTAAAGTAATGTAATTAAACATGTAAATGCATTAATATTTGAAGTAAGTGTTAACCATTTTAGATCGTGAGTGGTTGCTGTTAAGCAAAGCCCTGCAATAATAAATAAAGGGAAGCAAACGTTATTAAATGCGTAAGGTGTGCCCTAATTTATGCCCTTTTTCTTTTTTAAATATCAATAGCTGTCGATTGATTTTACACTCCTCAGAGAAATTAAGAAATTATTATCATTGAATACCAATGATTCCTTATTCATAGATGTAATGTACAAACCCAGATGTCACAAACGCACTCAGGTATAATCAAAGGACAGAGGTGACTTTCTCTATTTCCCCAGTTTCTTAATCTCCTCCTCCCTGCCCTTCTCCTCAAGGTGAATATATAAAGCTTGCGCATGTCAAATGTTGTTGGGATAAAATAACTCTGAGCGTGTGGCACGGCGTAGCGAGTATGTTGGGTGCGAACAGAGGAAGAGTGGGCTGTCAGCAGTGGTTTGGGCTGTCTGATAAAGCAGGGCTGTAATGAGCTGATGAAGGCTACATATACAGCGCAGCACCACTCCACAAATTCTGAAGGTGATGAGGGCTGGCATCCTCACCCGTGATGAGAACTCCCTGTTGCTTTGCTCTTTGATGTGTGCATATGAGCGGCGAAGAGAGGGAACGCATTTGTGAATTTGTTTGTTTCGTTTAGTCTAGAGGGTTTACACTAATAGAATGAATGTTGTTTTAAGCTACTCACAGTCTTGCTAGCACCTGGTGCACACTCAAAACAGTGCATGGGCTTTATCTAGTGTTTGAGGGAAAACAGCTACAGACAAACATAAAGTACTTTGCTTTGCAAAAATTCATTACTGCAGTATTTTAAAGCAGGTAACTTTCACAATAAAAATAATAAATATTTATTTACAACACTATTTAATAAAGTCCCATTTTTTAGAATTAGTTGATGCATGAGTAATGAGCAATGAGCAATACATTTTTTTACAGCATTTATTGATCTTTGTTGATGTTACGAGGCGGCCCTCTGTGGCGCTGCCCGACCGGCATCAGCTAAGATGTCACAGTTGATGTCTGTTAATAAAAATGAAATTGTTTATTATTTGTTTGACAGTGCATTTCTCAGTTCGCTAATATTCACAGATATAGCGTTTGAGTTTAAACATGTATTGGTAGATACTGAGATATAAATAATAAATGCTGATCTTATTGACACCTATTTTTATAATATACCACCTAACCATTAATTTATTCATCTATTCATTTATTTATTTATTTATTCATAATGATTTAAATAAATTATGCAAAATAAAAAAATTCACAAATAAAATGAATCCGAAAATATATATGCAAATATATAAATACATTTACATACATACAAACATATTTGTTTTTATTTTAACTGTTGCCAAGATGGCTATTATAGGTATACATCTATTAATTAAAGAATTTTGTGTAAAGAACATTCAAAACATCAGATATAGGTTATTTGTTGGTTTTCTAATTTTCACTCATACAAATTTGCAATAAAAGAAGAAAGAAACAGAAGCAGGTTTAAAAGTTCTCTCAAAATCTGGGTTTAGAGATTACATTGCCATTCTGTCTGGACTTTAACTTTCATATATGAAATGCTGTCTTTATAATAAATAAAGTATATGAAGTGCCTCAGGAACTCTAACAGAAACGTTTCCACTGTAATCCAACACCCGTGTCAAACAGGTGCCATCTAGGCCTGATCCATGGCCCTCAGACAGATCTCGCAGCAGCCATTTCCCTTAAATGTTCTCATTACTTACATCCACTAGATATTTCAGACACTTCCAGTTGTAAAATTCTCCATTACATGGGTCAAGCAGGGGCAATGAGAGATGAATAACTGTCTGATCATCTGAAAAGGCTCTACAAGAATATTTCCCTGCTGCTAAAATATCTGTCATCACTTTGATTGCGTTTTAGAGGAGACTTATTCACAGGGACAAGTGCGACTTCTTCTTTTTCAATTTTTTTTTTAAGAGGCCTGTTTTTTTTTTGTTTTTTTTTTTCTCGCTGTCTGAGGGGGATGAGACTCCTGCCACTGCACATTCATTCAGCAGTCCATTGCAAAAATGAGAAGAGAGCGCAAATGAAAACCTGAAAGAAGAAAAACGAAGGGGGAAGAAAACACTTGGGTCAGTATCTCATCTCGCAGAGATTAAAAACTCATCTCTCAGACCGGTGCGGCGTTATTTAGGCTGATTTGCGAAGCTCTCCATGCAAATTGTGAGGTGATTAGTTGTCGTGTTGGGCTGGTGGAACAGTGGAGGGGTTAGGACACTTCGTCCCCCCTGTCCAATTACAGCTGCCTGTAGCATGGGATGACGCCCCGTCTGCACGCCCATGTCATTAAGAGGAATACAGGCTATAATGCGAGTGGAGGAATTACAGGACTGTCATCTCTGTGTCTTCCGTCCTGTCTGTACACGTGTCATCCTCTTTCACTCAAATTTTAATGAAGAGTAAAGCAGAAAACACATCCACACACTGCCCACTGGATACACTTTCGTTATAAGACAAACACTTAAAGGGTTAGTTCACCCAAAAATCGGACTGTGTTTTACTCACCTTCGAAGCATCCAAGATGTATGTGACTTTCTTCTTTCAGACAAACCCAATTGGAGTTATATTAAAGATTGTCCTGGCACTTCTAAGCTGTATTATTACAGTGGGTGGGTGTTTCCCTTTAACAGTCCAAAACACATTAAATAAAGCTCACACATCCATAATAAAATGTCCCTCACATGGCTCCGGGGAGTGAAAAAAGACCTCCTGTAGTGAATCCATGCAGTTTTGATAAACTTGTACATACATGGAAGCGGTCCCTGCTTTTGGAAATATTGGTGCAATGAAACAATGTTTCCTTATTTTAGCAAAGGAAAACCAGTCTCCTCTTGGCTTATAGCGAAATCCTACTACAGTTTTCTTTACAAATCATTGTTTTCTGATTCTAATTCGTGATTGGTGTTTTGTTTTGTTTTCTCTCTCTCAATGCTTATCACTAATCACACAATGCAATGCTTTTTTTGTCATCCACCGGGACTGCTGCCACATGCCAGTCAGCAGAAGTGAGAAAAAAGTGTTTATTACATTGGAAATTACAAAAAAGCATGGATTCGATACTGGAGGTGTTATTACGGGTGCATGCACTTTATTTCACGTCTTCTGAACTGTAAACAACAAACACCTGTTTATCCCCATGGGAAGTCTTGGAGGGGCCTGGACAGTTTGTAATAAAACTCTGATTGGATTCAACTGAAAGAAGAAAGTCACACACCCACGATGCTTCAAAGGTGAGTAAAACACAGGCTAATTTTAATTTTTGGGTGAACTAACCGTTTTTGGGGGGATATACTTGCTTGCAACAATAAGCTTAGTTTACAAAATTGTTTGTAAATTATCAACTTGCCATGGCTCTTTAAACTTGACTTTTTTTTTTACTTAAGCACAAAATGTTTAGCAAGAGTTTCCAAGCTGTTCTTTTACATACAGTTAAAGTAAATGGTGACCACAGCTTTCAAGCAAGAGTTTTTTTGAATAATAACTTAAGTTTTTATGTGGCTTCAGAAAATTTGTAATATAGCATATGGACTTCTTTTACAATGCATTCATGGTCACCATCCACTTTTTTGAAAGATAAAGGAAAGTGCTAATATTTACAAAACATACTAATTTGAATTAAGGTCAAACATGAAGGTGATGCACATTTTTAACTCATGAACTTTTAAATGCTTTTAAATGCTCTGCTAAAATAAAAAATAAAAAAAGTCTTGTTTCAGACAGGTTTAAATCTCTATTGGTTTAACATTTCAACAGAAAATGTCATTTTAATTATTTTACTTAATACTGCGTATCAATTAACAGTGTGTTGGTTGCTGTTTAGAGAAGGTCAGTCTTGTTGACAAGCACAGTTGGTTTCCTGTCTGACAGTCCTTAGCAAGCAGATCCATATCACATTATGCTGATGATGTGCTCTTACATATGAAAAATTCAGGAATCTGTCTGCGCATACCACAAATTTTATACTGCCCTGCAAATTTCCCTGTTTTGCTGAATAAACATTATCATGTATATGTACATGCAGAGGGTCACTTACTGTACATGTTTAGCAAACATGTTGTCATATCATTGTACATTATACAGGCACAAACACTGCCTTTTTAAAGTAGTGCTTGAAAAAAGAAAGAAAAAAAAAACAGTTGGCTTTATTATTATTAAAGAAAATATGCTCTGTAACCAACAAAAGTTTTGTATTTTTATGCATTGTGTTCATCATGAAAATCTTGAACAAATAAATGAACAAAAAATCCCAGAAGTAACAAGTTAAATGTAGGCTATAAACAGACTACACCATCAATGTTTGGAAGTCACCATCATGACGTTTAAAACATCTGAGAAAGATTGAGTTTGCAAAAACATGATTATTAACACAAGAAGACGGTGAAAGCGGTCTGGTGAGTAGATGACTTTTTCCTTTTGGTGAGATGTTTAATGTCTCCTAAAACCTCTGTAGTCCCATTGAGCCACTTGTTAGCAGCTGTCTTTGCAAGAGAAGCTAAAAATTACAAGGGGGTATTACTCATATATTTTATGCTGAATAAAATGAGAAAATCACTTGAGCTTGTGTAAACCTCATACCTTATTTCAGGCATTTAATCAAAAACCCCAAAAGCCTGTTGGCTTCGGGACGACAGAACCAGAACGGCTTAAATGCTACATAACTTGGGTTATTTGAAAAATTTTGGTCATCCCGACAATCTGTTGGTCAATGCTGCAAATTGCAATTACAATAATGCTTTTGAATCCCCTGTTTATTCACTAAGGGTGTTTCTTTACCTCCACTTATACACTGATGTATGTAACCAAAGAAGCTGCCATCTTGGAATAGCACAGGCACTTAAGTCCCGACTTCTCTCGCTATTCTGTGAGGTTCGTTTTACGAATGATCCTGAGTCAGTGATGATTTAGTTTCCAGGGGGGTTACTTGCCCAGTTAGAGCAAATTATCTCCCCCAACGTTTGAGAGGATGTTAAATGAGTCTGCAGCTTCTCTTTGAGAGGCAAACACTGGGGAATGGCTACGAATGTGATGTAATAGCTCTCTGAAATTCTAATGGTTTCACAAATCATTAAAACATTCTGCCCGATCCCTTTTTAATGAACGCCCACAGTCGTGGAGTATAGCAGAGATGAGAGACGAGATGAGATTCTATATTCACGCTGGGTTGTTGTCTCATTAGCCTTAAATTATGCAAGCTAATGCAGTTCAAACTACCCATCATGAAAAGGCACTTTCTTCTCTTTTAAAACGGGTGAGGAAAAGTCCTTTCAAGTTGGACTCGATCTCCGAGGGTCATGTCTGTTTTCTATTTAAAGCTGCATTCTGTGAGGCTCTCACTTTTAATGAGTCTGCTGCGCTGGATCCGTGCCACAGAGGTGCAGCTTGTAAAATGCACAGTTTGTTCTATATTATAGCAATATTCACAGGTCACTGTCATGCTCGCAAGGTTATATGAACTGATTATTTCCTCTCTCGCTTCTGACCATTGATAACTCAACTCCAATTAATAGCTTTAGGCATCATGCTAGTAATTGCCTGGGGCTTTTCCTTTAATAACTAAGAATATTTATCTCCGCTCTTATCGGTGGCTTGACTGGATCAATATGGATTAGAATTTCATACAGAATCGGATGTCTCCCTCGGTAATTTACAAGGGTAAAACCTGCCAGGATTATTTTTTTCGAGAGCGGTATTCATTACGTTCTGCATGTGTGCTTATTGTATTTTTGCCAGATTTAAAATTAGATACTAGTAGCATTGCAACTTGGGTTATTACCACTCAAACTGATGTGTGCAAAGAGCTGGAAAAGGTCACCTGGTTATTGTTTACCGTTAATGGAAATCTTATTGCACACTCTATTGTCTGTTTATCTTTCAATGGCAAATTTGAAAAGTGTCACTTAAAGAAAAAGCTTAAGGAGCAAACCTTTTTTTTTCTCACCTTGCTCTATTTCTCAAATGAAAAAGTTGTTGAATTTAGCCTAGTTAGTGGTGTCAAAGGAAATTCTCATGGCAGTGTAAGACTCAGGTGTCACTCTGCATGTTTTAGCGCTGAATATGTGTTGCACCCCTGGGCTATTAAAGATGCCAAAGGCTTTACTTTTTTCTCCATCTGCAAATATTTTTTGGGTGACTATAGATGTGTGCTGTACCAGCAGACAACCTTCTGAAAAGCTTATGACAACTTGATGTATATATGGTGGTGTTTAACTCATGCTGCCATTTATGGGTGAATGCATGTATACTACTACTATTATTACTACTACTATACTACTACTATTATTACTATATACTACATACAAAACATTGGGGTTTGAAAGAAATGAATACTTTTATTCATCAAGCATGCATTAAATTGATCGAAAGCAAAGACATTTGTTTTTTACTTTAACATATTACAATTAGTGGTGTTAAATGATTAATCGTGATTGATCGAATCCGATATAAGTTTTTGTTTACATAATGTTTATGTGTGTATTGTGTATATTTATTATGTATATATAAAAACACACACATAGCTTATATTTTGAAAATATTTAAGTATTTTACATGTGTAACGAAGCGGCTGTGGTTTCTCGCGCTCTCGCTTCCTTGCGAGCAGGCAGGACTCAGAGGCAGGAATATAATGCAAACTGGAACATTTAAT
>JAUMHE010000060.1:14572163-14596074 GCA_032359235.1 Enteromius mattozi
TTGCGAGATATAAATTGAGAATTGTGAGATATAAAGACAGAATTGCCAGTTATAAAGTCAGAATTGTGAGATATAAATTGAGAATTGTGAGATATAAAGTCAGAATTGTGAGATATAAAGTCAGAATTGCCAGTTATAAAGTCAGAATTGTGATTTATAAAGTCAGAATTGTGAGATATAAAGTCAGAATTGCATCTTTATAATGCCTATGCTGATATCAAGAGAGCAGAGTAACCAATGGCTGATAGAAACCTGTGTTTTCACACTATTTAATTTTAAATATTAAATATTTTCTCTATTTTTCTTTTTTACAGAAGACATAACTGCTTATTGAAATCATTAAAAAGGCAAAATGATGAACAAAAAAAAAAAAATAATTAAAGAAACTATACTGACAATGGTGTTTTAAAATTAAATATATAAAATAAATTTTATTTCTGCTTTATATTTAGGAAAGCATGTTCTTGATTATGCAATTAGTGTTAGAATAATCATATCACATTTTTTCTTGTATTTCAAGTATTTGTGTTAATAGTTGCCTGTCAATTGTTGGACAGAACTTTTAAACAAAGAACAAAAATGGCAAATATTGGCTGATAATACCAGTCTCGGCAATATATCGGGTCAGTTACTAACCATTTAAAGAATGAAACTGTGAGTAAATGTGAACTGGAAGGAGGGGATGGAGAGTTTGCCAACACTGGCCAAAATGTTGATCGTAGAGGGTCACAGAGAGCGCCGGTCACCAGCTGTCACAGGGGGAAAGACATTCATCCATCACACCTCCATATGCCGCCCATTACAATCACCTGTTTTCACACCTGTCTAATGCCAGCTGACCTCTTTCAACATCTGTTTACCATGCATTAATTACTGTAGATATCAGGAGAGACTAATGCTTCTTTGAGAGTATTTGAACTGACAGGTTTAGTCATGGTCTGAGCAGCACTGAATCTAATGAAGGATCATCAAGGAGAGGAAACTGTGACCAGAAAAAAGGTTGCAAGTGAAGACATTGGAAAGGACGCATAAGAAAGAAAGAGAATTAAAGAGTAAGAAAGCACCACTGTAGTTCTGTCGTGCCCCACATTTGTGCCATAGCTCGGCGCAGGACTGATGAGTCTTGCACTGCGATGTCACTGGGCCGTGCCCCATCATGCCACCTCCTTCAAAAGCACATAATAAATACACTCGATCACAGCGGCCCAAGCCGACCGCCACACACACACTCACACGCACACACAGAGGGAATTAATTATAGATGTACATTAAATTACTTTCATCTCCTCCCCTTTTCCAGAGATAGGACACACACAGCGTAGTGACTGATGAAGCAGTATTTCAATACCTCCCTTAGCAACATGCGGGCTGGAGGAGGCACACACACACATACGGACTCATAGACCCTCATGATACTCTTTCTTTGCTGCTCAGTGCCGCTTTTTCAGCTTAAACAGATCTTCGCTGAATGCCGCTTATTTCATCTGTGATCTTTTATTGTTTCGCAGAGGCGTCTGAAGATTACAGTAAGTCTAAACGCTGATCTCGGCACTGCAGTCTCACAGGGACATGTCTCTGTAGCACCTTTTTTTCCACAACTGTTAAAGCACTAGCAATCCTTGGCTATTATCACGTGTATCAAATTAAATGTACAAAAGTGATTGAAAGCACATTAAATGAAAGTAAAATGTAAACTTTTAAGGTTTTAGATAAGTTTTTGAAGAGTAAAATGTCGAAATTTGGTTGAAATTATGTTACATAGTCATTAAGTGTAACACAATATTTATGTAAAAATTTAAACAACACAAAATATAAAAGAATAAGGAAGAATATAACATTTTTAATTAGTAAAATAAATGGGCAAAACGTAGAATAGCGGCAAATTTAAACAACGTAAAATTATAACTAAATAGTATTTGAGGTCAAAGTAATCAGTCTTTTAATATGTCATAAATTGTTCTTTGTTGTAAATATGCTTGACAAAACTTACAATGAATGACGTTTTAGTGGGTGTTTTCTGTAAATCAGGGGAAAATGTATCTTTTTTTTTTTTTTGCTCAGAAAAACAAAAACAAACTTGCAATTAAATTAAACAGAAAACTTTGAAATTTTTTCGTTGACCCACATAATTACTGCTTTACTGTATTTTTTAAATAAATGCACCTTTGGTGACTGAAAGACAATTTCTTACCAGCCCCAAACTTTTGAATGGTAGTGTAGATAATATAAGATGACTGATTTTTTTTTTTTTTTTTGACCCCACATGTTTAGCTTTAGGATGAATTATGTTTTTTTGTTTGTTTTTGTTGTTTTGGTAAGAGCATGTAGGAATAGTGCTCATGTTGTCTTAATCAGGATACAAAATGTATATGAACCAGGCATCTCTTTTTTTCATGCTGTAACACCCACAAATCCTATAACCCTTCTAACGATTCTGTGTGATACCCTCCAAAAACATTAAAACATTACAAAAACAAAACAAAAAACAATTTCAGTTACTTTAGCTAATTAATTTTTTGCATTACAATAAGATCTAAGTTGTAAAGTAGCCTATTTTTTTTACCTTTTGAGTGTCACAAGTAAAAACAGCCATTCGCAGTTCAGTAAGTCAGTCTTGTGTTGATTCAGCAGCCGCTGTCATTGAATTCATTCAGTGAAAAATTTGTCAGACTAATTAAAAACTTCATTACAAGAACCAGCTCTCAATGTAGTCTGTTGTTTGTGAGCAATGCCGCCAATGACAAAGCAACATATCTGATGGATTCAGTAAGTTCATTAACTGAAGCATTCATCAGTATGATTCACGCCACCAACTCCTGAGATTTTTCGGACATAAACACCATTTTCACACTCTGCCCGACCCACTTATTTCCACTCTGAAAACCACCGGTCTAAACGGATCATAGAGCAGAAAGACATTTTAACATCACACACATGAGCTCTAAATCCAACTTTTCTCTCATCGGTGTTATAAATGGTGGAGCTGATCTGGGATAAGAGGTTTTTTTGGTCATAGTGTGTATTAATGTGTTCTAGCATGGGTCATTTCATAACCTTTGGACACAATCTCATAAAAAAAGGAAAGCTCTGTAAAAGCCAGACCATGAAGGACAACACTTACAAACCAAAGCACTAGGGGATGGATGACGAGGGTGGGGGACATAAAAGACAAAAAATACAAAGGGTGCGGAAGGGTCGTGGAATCAAGCAGAGACAACCGCACTCAGCTAGCGTGCAGGCCTCTCTCCATCTCAAGGGCTTTCTTCTGCGTCCTTTGCCTTGTCCCCAGACCTTGAACAGAGCCTGCCTAATTTATTGGCTTGGCAATTTGCTGAATGTGTGTGTGTAAGATGGAGAGAGAAAAAGAAAAATATAGTAGAGAGAGAGATAAACAGAGAGTTTTCAGCTCCAAGCTACTGGTTCAGAACATCCGGGACTCGCTTCATTAGCTAGTCACGCCCTTAGCTATGACATTTCAAAACTTGTTACCCAGCTTTCTAATTGGCGTGAAAAATTGAGCAAAGCTCCAAATAGTCATGGCGGCATAGTAAATCCTGATCTGACACCATGTTTTTGTCCTTGGGAGAGTTTTTTTCCCCTCCCCTTTTGTTCTATTTGCCATTCTATGGTGATTATCACAGTTTCCAAACATTCAAAATATTGTATTTCACGGTTTCTGGTTGACAAGAGGTTAAATGACATGAATTTTAACCACTAAAGTTATTATTCAGATTCTGAATTTACATCATTTTAAAGTAGTTTTAAGGAAAAATTTCCTTGGAACATTTGCATTGGAATCAACTTTATTGAAAATACAATTTTAAACAGAATGAAATAAAATTAGAAGGAAAAAACAAATAGCAGACTTAAAACAGAATAAATTAATTAGTGTTTTTATTTTTTTGTTTGTTTGTTTTCTTTTTGCACAAGAGACAGCTCTTTGAATTTCACAAATGTGAAAGACAGTCTTTTAAGAAACAATTTACATATTTGTTCAAATCCAGTTCACTAATAAAGAAGGGAGATGGTTTTGCAATTTTAATGTGCCTCTGTGTTGTTTTCTATCTTTTTGCTGCAGCCAGTGTACGTGCTCTGTATTGTGAACTTTGATCTTTGCTCTAGCCCACAGTACCTCTCTCGAGAGTCGTAAGTCTGCCGCTCCCTGTCCATTACGGTAGTCATTCACTGTGAACAAGAAGCAACCTGCAGTAAGAAAAACAGCACCATACAGGTCATACATGTTCCAGTAGTCGTGAAACCTGCCTGCCATGATTCCTGGTAGGTGTGGCAAGGGTGTGTGTGTTTGTGTGCATATATAACTTTTTTTGGCAGTATTTTAGTGTTATACTAAGATGCTGATGATAAGCAAAGAAAACATTATGTTGAAGAAAAAAAATATATATTTGTAACGCAAAATCAGTGATGAGAAGCAGCCCCTAGCAGATCAGCTGTGCTTTGGGAAACTCTGAGAAACATTACAAAACATTTCTGTATTCATTGCCGCTGCAATTAAAAAGCGTGAGTTAATGAGTTTTTCCGCTGTGCAGATGATGATGATGATAAGGGCGTTCTCTTTGCCCTTCGCTCTGCGTCACACCAAACAACCAACCGCCAGAGTTTGATTGATCACGTTCAGCATTTCGGGGTGTCTGCCGATGACCAGGGCCCTCATTAGGGCCTGTGCCTGATTGGTGCACCGGTAATGAGTCTCCATCTGGTGGTCACCCCTAATTTTTTTTTTCTTTTTGTTTCCTAATGTATTCATTGGGTAATTATTACACAGGTAAAAGCTTTTAATGAGTGAAGGGCTGATCTGAGATTCATTAAGAGCACAGAAAAGCAAAAGGCTAATTACTGCAATTTCCTGTCTTCTTCCTCATTAGTTTGACCTGCAGGTTTTGGCAGTGGGATACGGATTCTGGTCATAACAAGGAGCCGGGGCATAAGGGGGGGATGTAATGATTCTGTCCTGCGGAGGAGAGAGCTAAAAGTGTATTTGCGTGGGTATGCCTGTGGACAGGTGCTTATTTACTCCATTAAACAGGGGTTTCAGAAAGGGGTCACTAGTAGGCCTAAAAAATCCAGCTCATTATAAAACACAAGAATAAATCTGTTGAGGTGGGCACTTCCTGTGTAAATACAGGCCAATATGGCTTGTTTACCTGTAAAACCGAGTCAGCCTGTTTTTTCTCCATTGATATCCACAGGCTTGGGTTGTATATCTAGAACACTTTTTTAATTGCTTTTTGAAAGTGTTTGTGCATGCATGTGTGAAATCTTTTGTCTTTCCTTGAATTCCTACACAGAAACTTCTAAAGAAAGCAAAGGAAAGTACAAAGAGACACTTCAAAAGTTCTAGCATTCGTGCTGATGTCCAATCGAGAAAGTAGGCCTATATACTGTAGACCCCTGCTAAATAAACAATGTTCAAATGCACAAAAACCAGGACACATTGTCCCCTTATGGATTTCAGTAGTACAAGAAAGTTATTTAGAAGTACAATAGAAGTCCTCAATAATAGCCGACCATCTGAGGCATGATGTAATATGCTGTTAACACATACAGAGGCTTTGGTCAGCAGACTAGGGTCCATTGGTGTTTATTGGTGGCCGATAGGGACGGCGGTGAAGTAAGCGAGTGTGAGGCGAAAGGAGACTTCATTACGCCTCCAGCTACTTATGCTTGGAAAACGTTCCGTAATTTGTGCATAGAGCCAAATCCTCAAGCGGGCGTGCACCGCAACTCAAAGCGGGGCGATTTGATTCACAGCAGTAAATAAGCGTGACCAATTACTGCCTTTCTTTCCCTCCCCAAGCTCACCGCGAAATCTCACTCACCAACCATAATCCAATTCTGCTGGAATGTCTTACTATAATGACACCCTGGAAAGCGTTACAGCAGCACCTCTGTGTACTCACATTAAGCAGGCAGCCTACAGAGAGAGAATAACTGTTTTTGGCTCGGCTCTGATTTTGTTTGTTTTTTTCTGTTCCAACTACTTTATTAAGCCTCGAGTCTGACCTTTTCCTTTGAGAGAAAAGGAAAGTGAAGAACAGTAAAGCCACGGTAAATGTCATTGTCCTGCTATGCCTGAGACCAGCGGTTAATACTTATGGCGAGACAGGGGATAGGAAATATTATGGATGACTCGGATGAAGATAGCTTTGAGGCTTTTTTAGCTTTGAGGTGTAAAGAGAGAAAAACAATAGCTTACCAATCTTTTGGTCATGGCCCATAAATCATGATTAAATATTTATAAATGTAATGAATAGATGTATAACAGATATAGAATATAATATTTAAATATTAATATTTCTGCTCTAACTTACTAAAAGAAAATCATTTCATGTTTCTCCTTGTTCTGAATGATTAAGAATACTTTAATATTAAATATTGTACAAATGTTTTATATATAAATATACTGTACACAAAAGTTTGGGGTTTATTTAAAGGAATGTATACCTTTATTCTGCAAAGATTTACTAAATTGATCAAAAATTTTAATGATTTTATTTCAAATAAGTCTGTTTAACTTCATATTCAATCCTGGGAAAAAAGCAAAATGTAAAAATGCTGTTTTTATAAAAATATTAAAATTGCGTTAATAAGTAATGTTAATCAAATAAGCAAAAAATGATTTCTGAAGATCTTATGACACTGAAGACTGGAGTAAAGGCTACTGGAAAAAAAAAAAATCATACCAACACCAGTGTGTTCATATAATTGTTATATTTAAATGTTAATATTAGTGCTGTCAAACAATTAATTGCATGCAAAATAAACATTTTTGTTTACATAATATGTGTTTGTGTACTGTGTATATGTATTATGTGTATATAAATACAAATACATACATGTATATATTTAAGAAAAAAAGTTGATATTTATATTTATGACTGTGTATTTATATATGCATAATAAATAAACACAGTACATATACATATGTAAACAAAAACATTTGTTTTACAGCAGTAGTTAATATAAATAAAAGAAACAGAAAAATCTCAGCTCAAAGATTCACATATATAAGAAGTTCTTGATTAGAGTTGCCAAAGCTCAACTCAGTCCAAAAGCACCAACCATGATGAATTCCATTCCCCAAAAAAGCTGGATGCACCACTAGACCATGGCTAGGGGCACAAAACAAATGGGACATTCAAGCCAGAATCCATTTGGTAGCGGCCAGTATACTAGTTCCAGGCCTAGCAAATGTGTCCACTGAGGCAAGAATATCTAAATAATAGGGGTGAGTATTCATTCAAGTCACAATGTTTGGCTGATAAAACACAGTGGATGATGTTGAGCACACAGCCAGTTACCTAAATGAGAAAAAAAATTGTAATTTGCGAAATGCAATGCTTTAAAACTGCCCCTCTTGTCACAGTTAGTCCTACACTAAGCTGTTTAGGCTGCTAAAATCTATATCTGCTGCAAGAAAAATGCTGATATTGATAATGCAATTTAAAATGTCATGTTTGATAAATCACTTTCGCCATATAACACAGTCTGCCATATCAAAAGAGTTCATTAAATACCAATTTGTGCTCTTCAAAACATAACGTGAGTTCGATTAAAAAAGATGTAACGATGACAATGAAAAAGAATGAAAGTTTTGGACGAAAAATCGATCCTAAGATCCTAAGAAGTATCACTTAACATTACTCTTAGCCTTAATATGTATTGAAAACTCTTGTTCGGCCAGCCAGGATAAAGACGAACAGATAAAACATTGCTGATTTAGAGGAGCCAGAGTTCTTGCCATGGCAGCAAATCCATGTGCTAGGGGTCTTCTGGCTGTGAAATGCATCCCAGTAATCGTCAGGGAAGGCCAAAGGTTGAAGGAGAGCCCAAAGCCTGTGAAAAATAATGATTGAAACCAAATGAGTTCCATTTCCGAGGCTAGTGTGGCCATTCCTAAATGTGGTGTGGTCTGTGATTAAATTAAGACCATTTCTGCTCTGTGCACATTAGGGTTCCATCTCATTTCACATTGGCAACTAAAAACTCATTAACGGAAGCTGAAATAATTTCAGAAATGATTTCTCTATTTAAATGGTAATAAATTAGAGACTCTGGACAATTCACTGGGCGCTGCCTCCTTCACCAAAAAATCCAATTTAGTGCCGCTTCATCTTCCAAATGAACATCACACTCGTCTTCACCTACAGAGAGAGATGTAGGTAAAGGGAGAGAGAGGTTTCTCATTTCAAAGGTTTTTGCTGAACAATAATGTCTATAAAGCTTTGAATATGAGTCTTCTTTTTTTAATGACGTCACTTTGTGCATTTGTTCACTTAAAAATTTATAAAAAAATGAGATCATGTAACACCTCATCCCAGAAGCAAGGATTTAGGGCATTACAGGCATCAGACACTGATGTATGTGTGAAAAAGGGTTGAGAATTCCAGGAAGTGACAACTTTCTTGTCAAAAGGAGGCAGTCAGCATTTCTCAGGTTATATGGATGTGTTCTTAAAAATGTTAGGAGAAGAGAGGGGGTGATACTTTTTGTGGAAAGTTTTGAAAACGTTAGAAGTGCTTTCACACATACAGCACTTTCTGGAAATGTAACTGCATTTTTCCATTTAGAGGTCATCTGTGAACGAGACCCGTTGTCAAAACGGTAGCGGATCAGCTCTGGCAGTTCGCTGGCTTTAGAAGTTGTAACATTGCCAGATTAGTTCTGTATTGAGGCTATGTGTGAACTGTTTATTAATGGTTTAGGCCTGTGCAAAGTCAAGAGTTTGAACCAATCATAAAGTTCTAGAAGCACATGCCGTTTAGTTATAAACCTGTGACATGGGAGTTAAAAATCATGATTGTGGAAAGAAAAGTTGATGCTGGAACACAGCAAGTCACCCTACCTTACGTCATTTTTCTAAATGCATGTTTTTGATCTCATTGTGAACAATTTATACATTCATGTTTTTCTTCTTTTTTTTTTAATTGAGACTTTAGTTATGTACAGTAGTCAACATTTGTAGTTGATCAAAAAAGTTAATCAAAATTGTCCTCGGACAAGAACGCATTTTGGTTTTAGGTTTTAGGACAATTTTGATGAAAGGCTTTGATCCACTTCAAATGTTGACTACTTATGCCTCACTTCTCCAATCACTGAATTGGACTCCTTCAGCCTCTTAGCTTGAATTCAGTTCTGCCTCCATCCTAGCAAGCTAAGCATGGTTGGATGGGACATTAAACCGAGATCCTGTGTGTCCTGGCTAAATTCGCTCATTGGCCCTTATCATTTGTGACCTCCTAATAGTCCAATAAAACATTGACAGTCAGTCAGAATTCACCTGACACATACTTTGATAATAATAATGATGCTTGCCCTTGTACTAATTATTACTAATTGACTGTTATTGCTCTTACATGCATTACAGCATGAAATCTTCTAATATTTTCTGATTCACAGTAGTGTTAGTAAGTTGCATGCTTGAACTGACTATTTAGGCTTACAGAAGGCGTTTACAGTCACTGCTGCACTTTGGGATGCCACAGAGGCCACTAATTCCTTCTTTATCTATACTCCTGTCCTCTGTGGCAGGTTGTGGTGGGGTAATGAGGCTCGCTGGGCAGTCATTCAGGGCTGGCACACGCACCACACTCCCGTCCTGGGGCAATGGGATGGCACAGACGTAATTACATTCAGAGAGTGAAAATAAGAGGAGGAGAACAAGGCAGAGGTCTACAGGCCATGATCTTTTCCCTGAGCATGCATGCTCAGTGCTCCGAGGAGGGACTAAGGGACCATCGTGATCTGCGGAGACTTGTTTTAGCAGTTCACGGAGACCCAAAGGCCTTAATAATGAGAAACAACTGGAAATCTGGCTTTGGCTAAATAAAGCCCAATGATGTATACTCCAGAGTGCTCATCTACTCTGATATCAATCAAAACATGTTTGGCTGTAAGTTGGACATTACTGTCAGTAATTTAGTTATGAGGTGGTATCTAACATCATTCTTTATTGTACTATAACCTCAAAGAAACACTTTATGCATAGCCAATCTCAAGTATAAACGGCTTTCCTTGCCATTATTCCTTGGATAACCCCTTATTTACTCTGCAGCACATTACCACTTCCACATAGAAGCTGATCACTGCCAAGATGCATGTAAAGTACTTTAAAGTAAAATACTGGCTTGTACAGTGGCTGCAATATACACTGTTCTGAATTATTGGGCAAGTGGAAATTCTGATCATTTTTTCTTGTTCCAAGAACTCAATCCCAAACCGCATCAATCTTATTATATATAAATTATATAAATGATATATAGTTGTCTGGAAGGATGAAAGTCAAAAACTCCTTATATTTAGGTGTGCCAAATTATTAGGCAAGTTCTTTAGATAAAATCAGTCAAGAAAGAGATTGAACTAGATTTGATAAAAAATTATCAAATGCAATAAGAAGGAAGCAATACTAATGCAATAATAGAATTAGCAAAGTTAAGGAATGACCATTGGTCAGCGAAATGCTCATTGGGTCAACAGAGTCAGAAAAAACACATTAACTGCAAAAGAATTTTAATTAATGTCAAGAATTAGGTGAGAAACCACCAGGAACCATTTAGTCTCCAGTGCCATCATTTTCCAGAACTGCAACTTGCCTGAAGTCTCCACAAGTACAATGTGTCAGCAGGTTCTCAGAGACTTTTCTTACAAAATCTTAAAAAATGACCCTTAATTAATAAGAATAAGATGCTGGACTGTTGACTAAACTGAGTGACAAATATGAGCTCCTAAAACTTACTGCCAGATTCTGGAAGCATAAAGTCTACAGACAGTGGTTCAGGAGGATGTGATGTTGTCCCTTTAAGGGTCACTCACAACTTATCTGTGCATAAATCTGTGTTTTTTCTTCTCCACCTGTTTTACTACCTCTGCTGACCCAATGAGCATTTTGCTGACCAGTGGTCATTCCTTAACTTTGCATTAGTACTGCATACTATATAAGATTTTACATATCTATATGGCCATTTAATCTTCTTTTTTGTTTTATTTTAGTCTGAGTTCAATCTGGAAAAAGAAAACTTGCCTAATATTTTGGCACACCTGAATATAAAAAGTTTTTGACTTCCAGTCTTCCTGGACAATTATGTATCACTTATATATGATTAAATAGAGGTTATTAAGATTGGGATTGGTAAAATGGTTTTGGAAAAAAATATGACCAGAATTTCAACTTGCCTTATAGTTTGGAAAACAGTGTATAATATGTCACCATCACAAGAGGGAAAAAAATATTTTTGTAGCATTAAATTTGGTTAATGGAATAGTTGTCATTTACAGTAGTTCTTTGTCAACATTTATAAAATATTGCAAAATTTTGCAAACAAATATAGTGAAACTTTAAATCACTCATCCGAACACACTACTGTAGTATGCTGTCCTGGGAAGTTTATTTACCAGTTGGAAAAGTCCTAACTAATCACTTTTATTAAAGCAATATAATTGTTGTTGCATAAAATTCAACAAGTTTTTACATCTTAAACTCTAGATTTAAAAAATGTGTAAAGACTGTGAATTAAGTTTTGCTATTATGTTTTTATTCAACTTATGAATGTATGTGTATTTGTGTCTAATGTACGTTACTTGTTATTAAATTGTTCATTAAACCATTTATTATATAAAACTGATATCACAGTTGCAGTCAAGCGGTTGGTCTGAAGAACTCTTCTCTTGCTTCTATTGCTTAATTAATCAATAATGAAAATTTACAGCTCTTATCCACCTTAATTTTCAATGCAGAAATAAGCTGCTCTCTCTGAATGTGAGACTTCCGGTTCATTAGCTGTTGTAGGGGAAAAAAACTGAAGAATAGGCTAACAAAGTGCAGTAAAGGGTAAAACTGTTTACACTGCAAACCCGTGTGTTTATATTTATGATAATACATTAAAATAATATGGTTATACACAACAATTTTAATATCAGCAGCTAAATTTGCCGTTTTGTGCAACTAAAAATAGCTGGAAGCGGATGACACAACAGAAGCCAGACACATTACATTTAAAAACGGCCACGGCCGCTCTTGCAAGAAAAATAAGGTGGATATCAATATAAGAGCTGAGGGAAAAACAGTGAGCGAAAGAAAAGCATTTTGATGTGAACGACTTGTTCAGTACCATTACGCCCATAAACTCTCAAATATCAGTCACCTCCAAGATTGCTTCGCAATTCATCTCATATCCTCTCCAGCTGTAATAAAAACCTATTTCTGATGACACCTATTAGGTCACAGTCACGTATCATAGTGAAGAAAACAACCACGAGCTAGAAGAGAAACTTGTCAGCTAAATGATCAGTCTGCTAGTGTTTTTTCTTTTTTTTTTTGGCTTATAGCCAGGATTTTAAAACTGAAGATTCATACATTTTTTAATAATGATTCTTTCTTTTAAATGAACAGTAAAGAATGATCTCATTAGCATTATAGGCTAGTGTAGGCCAGCATCATTAATACCAATAGCTACTGATGCCTTTATTAAATGCAATTTAAGTAATTCAATATAGCCATTTAACATTATACTGTAACTTAATTTAATAGGCTTTAAAAACAAATCACAAATTGGACTAGAAACTGTATATGCATAAAGTAAGTAAATTCATCTACAGTATATCCAAAAGACAGGGCAAAGATCCAAAATGAGGCAAATGTCGGTACATGGAAAATCCATTCGATAAATAAGATACAACAAAACACAAGGAAACACTTTGTCGGGACAAACACAATACTCAGCAGTTGGACAGACAAACACAAACTGCTTTTAAGGTGGAGACAAGGGGCGGAGCTAATCAATCACTATGGAGACAAACAAGGGGGCGGAGACACAAGGAAACAGACATTTTCAACATAAAGGTCCACGACTGACTAGACAGGGGGACACTGGCAGTCCGGGGTGAAGTGCCCTCTGATGGATCTCGAGGGCACTCCAGCTGGCCAAACAATTCATTACAAATCATGTTTGGATGATGATAGGATTAATATAGTTGGGCATTATTAATATTGTCCCTAGATGATGACCATGAGCAATTTACTTTTCCTGTGTAATCACAAAGTATTTAAATTAAGGTCAACCCAGGCCTTGAATTGGATGTCTTTTTGGAAATAGTTGTTATGAGAACAAATAATTCATATGAGTGATCCTTTTAAAGCATTGTGAAGACAGTTTTGAAAATTAATTGGAAAACACATTTATTGTAGACTAAAAAAATAATAAATAAAAAAACGATTCAGTAATCAAAACATTTTGGATTCTTGTTTCACCCCAGGACAGAAAATAAATCATATTCCATCCACCTTACAATGTCACAGTGAAAGAACAAAAGAAAACATCAATCAAAAGACGCAGCCACACAAAAGTGATTACTACATGCGCATCTTCCCAGGCTTACAAAATATACAACCTCTCATAATTCAGCATCTCTCATAAACCTAAGGAAGATTACACGTTTGCGAGGCATGGATCATTTTCAAAGATTACAGTTACCAGCTGACGACGGCGCGATTATCCTTCATTGCAAATGCTTACAACCTTGAAAAGCTTTTGCGATTGTGTTTAGGTTATAAATGACATAGGAACCCGCATGTCCTCACGAATACGTTTCTTACAGGAATGGCTCGAAGGAAAAAACAGGGATGAAAAATACAAGCATGAAAGTCCTTCATTTCACACGAGCTGCGGGCATTCATGCTTTCCTTGCATTCTGATTGTCTCCGTCGTAATGGATTTAGCTTTTTCTAAACAAAAGAAATAGCACTTGTGCATTTGTCTTGTTTCAGTGAGGTGGGCTCTCCGGCGATATCTCTTCCATTACACTTCCAACAGCCCGACTGCCAAAGTCAAAGCTGCTCAGGTGAGCTTATGATGGAGCTCCAGCTGGGAGCATTTGTTTTGTGTGTGTGGTAGAGAAGCAGTGGAAGCGTGTCTGATGTATTCCTGCTGTCTTTCTTCCACTGCATATAGGGTGACATTGGGGAAAGTCAAGCCAAGGGCAGTATGATGAAGCCCTCTGCCTTTGCTTTTACACATGGGACCGCTGGGTCTCACAATCGTTTTCTCCCTTCTCTCGCTCTGTCTTTTTTTATTATTTATATGTTCTTTCTGCGTGCTGCTGCCATAATAGACACTCAGGAACCTGTTTATAGGGTATATTAGATCTATAATATGTTTGCGTCAGTTGTTTCTTAAAATTAGCTCTAAACTCTGAAACATTTTTGTAGATTTGATAGCAGAAGTCTCTGACAAGAGACTTAATTTTCTCATTTGTCACAATTTTGGAGCTAATGAATATTCAGTTCTCCTCCTAATTTGATGATAAATAGGTTTCTGTTGAAAAATTAAATTGCATGTACCCCAGCATGAGGGAGAAACTCTTTAAAGTAGATGGTCAATTCAAGTGAAATCAAGTGAGATGAAAGCAGAAACTCCAGTCAGATCAATATGATTGTAAGCTCGGGCTGATTTATGAGACATAACCACTTCATAGACAGAAACGCAGTGAAAACAGTCATTGCGTAAAAACTGATAAGCGCAAAGAACTGAAAAGAGCATTGAATAAAGTCTGGGTTTTTTCCCCCCCCTATTGGTGATTTTATATGAAATAAAAACAAGCTAGAGCACTGCAAATATAGCTTTCTCCTTGCTTTACATTCATAGCTTCTTTCTACATATGACTGAACATTTAAAGGGTGCAGCGTATCTAATGTTTGCTGAAACAATACAATGACATTGCTAGTAACACCCAAAGACTATTTGTTATGCTGTTTATCAGTCATGATATGCAAGCAGGGCCATAAATAATGACAAAATAAGTACCTAAGACCATATATTTCATTGTTAGAGTAATTCTAACAGTGCTAGAAGTGGGAGATGAGATATAAATTTATCACAATGGCTTAGTACATTCAAAGTTGACATGCAATACCAAAAATGAGGCATTGCTATATTTATGGTTACTTATTTTTAAACTTTATATTAGTCGAATGGTTACATGTAATATTTGCACTTTTAAAAATTTTTTTGCAACAGTACCAGTTAAAAAACAAACAGGTATAGTGTGGGGTGGAGTAAAAAAAAACAGTTACAAGACAAAAAAAAAAAAATTACATTTCCATATAATTTCACATAAGTTGTACATTTTTAAACTTCACTCACTGCAAAAATACAAGTAACACTCATTTACTTTTTATTGTTTTATTTTTCAAATTATGTGCAAGGTGAATTTCACAGTAGAGATCAATGAATGTTTACTAAACTCTCACACCAAACATACAAGCAAACCAAATACATTAAAAAAATGAACAAAATGCAAAGCAGTAATGCAAAAAGGAAAAGAAAACACTGTTTTAACTTCTGTGGATAAATTAACTGCAAGCTGTGACAAATGGAAGAATTGGCTGTAAAGCATTCACCTGCAGCAGCCAACAACACAAAACTATAATTTATAAATTCTTTCCAAGCTTTTATTTACCATCTAGACAGACTGGTGTTTTGGAAAGTAGCACTGCCATTACCTATTTTCTGTAATGCTTTCTGTACTTAAAGACTGACGCAAATCACAGAGAAACAAAAGAACACACTGAAAGAAAAAAAAACAAAAAAAAAAACTTATGTTAATGTTTTGTGATTCACAATTTTTTACCAGATCAAAATCATAAACTAACAAACCTAAGAGTAAATATTAAAATTAGAAAGAAAACACACACACCCATCTGAGAGGAGGGGGGGGGGGAATTCAAGTTAGAAATAAAGGACAAAAATTCTTAAAAAAAAAAAAAAAAACTGTGCAAGTACAGCAAACATATGGTACAGTATATTACACGTACAACAAACCATTTAAATACAGTACTGTGTATCGACAATAATCCTGAGAAGAGTCCATTTCTGGTTCTCGTGCTACTGAGTGTATGCAAGTATGTGAAATGTGCGGCAACTGCACCAAAGCCAATGCAATTTCTCATCCACCTCCCTTCACCAAAGCTCCAGACAAAGCTGAAGAGCCCGACATGAGAGAGCATCAGCTGTCCTATTTAAAGATGCCGTTCACCACGTCCTCAGCCTCTGTGTCTGAAAACAGAGCGCTGTATTCTGAGAAGCTTTCAAGGGAGGAAATAATGTAGTGCAAAATCTGGAACCTGCATGATGAAATAAAAAAAAAACCATCGAGAGACAATAACTTATAAGACTGACATCTTTTGGAAGTGTCAAGCTATGACAAATTGCTGTAAAAATCACTGTATATTCTGTACAAGATTGTCAAAAAAGCAGCACCAAAAACAATTATTTTCTGTAGTTTGAGATTGAACAATGAAGGGATGGGAGGGATGAAGGAAAGTGTTAATTTACGTTAATATAGGAGGACTGGATTCATTTGCGAAACAGACCTTTCCTAAAGTCAAAGCACCTTAGTGCAGAAGCAAACTGAACCGTAAGACTTTATAGTGGCTTTTCTCAATCCATCACTGATGCCTGGGCTTTTCAAGTGAACAGGCACTGTAACATCCCTGGATAGCAACACATCTCACTGAATGTTAACCAACCTGTAATGGCAAAACAAAGGCCATTTTTCTTGAATATTTACAAAAACATCATCGCTTATGTTTCTAATGCACTTTATCTAAGGAACAATGACAGAACACCTGTTATTGCTGCCATGGGGTGCAGGCTAAGACTCCTTGAACACGTTTTGGCATTTTGGAGGCATCTATCTTCAAGCTGCACCTGTAGGTTTCAGATACGAGGAGTCAATAAATGACAGTGGACTGTGAGAATCCACATTTTGGGCACCTCTTTTCCAACCCTATCGATGTTCCCTCCTGATCTAAGCTGGGTTTGGCTGTCAACAAATTGCCCACTTTTGATTTCAGCTACACATAAAGCTGGTATCCTTTTTTTTTCTTCTCCAATATGGAGACTGAGTAAAATCTTGTAACCTCACTAAAGATCTGGCTGGTGATGCAAAATTGGAAATCTATAGATTTCGATGTGGGAGCTGGGCTCAACGAAACATCATAAAAGCAGAGTCCAAATGAAAATTAAAACTGCTGTGATGTTTTAGCACATGAATTGACTTAAAAGGAAAAAGAAAAGGATAAAAAAAAAGAGCCACCTATGTGTATATCTTGGCAAACAAATTGCTTTCCACTAATAATCTAAATTCTTTAACTAAATTCTTAAGCAAACCACACAGTCAACTTATTCATCTGAAAACCTGAAAGAAATGACATTAAAAAAAACTCAGTATTCACACTAACAGCGAGCAAAAATGCTCATCATACCCGTATGAATATTTATAGCTTTACATATTTATTTTTTTCACCCATTTTGTTTTTTTTACTCAACTGTTGACATACTGCTTGTCCTTAAGGACATCAACTGCTCACGTTTGCCAACGATACATGCCAACGACCCAAGCCAAAACAGCAACAAAAACTTAAGATATAATGGAGCAGAAATTCGACATCTGCAAAAAACAACAAAAGATAATTGCACTTATGATTCACTTTTCTAACTGTAAAACAAGCGATTGTGTGGATGCTTTGTGCACAACTGTCTAACATAAAATACTGCGTTTTTTTTTTTACTTTTTCAAACAGCACCCTCGAGTTTATTGATTGAAACCTTTAACGCTTTAAGACTTCCCCTGCAGTTCTGGTGTTGGGGACACAAACAGCACCATGTATTGAGCAGTACCATTTTCCCTCTTCTCCAAAAAAATTGATCAGCTGTCTCAAACAGCACATCCTCAACGCTCACAGCACTTTCTGAAGACACTGAGGGTATAGTTTGGCCACCACGCACTCAAAATGGCGGCCGAGGTCCCAGAGGCGGTCCGGCGTCTCATAGACCTTTGTCCATTGGTCAGCTCCATCGTCGTACTGGTAGAGAGAATTCTTGCGGCTGGTGCGAAACACGTGTTCTTCCACCATGACTTGCGTAGCTCGAACAAACAGATGCAATCTGCCCTGAAGCAGAAGCACCTTAATGTAGGGACTAGTCGCTTGGTCAAAGGGGAGGTCTCTCTTACGGCACCAGGTGTTCTGCTCGATGTCGTACACCTCTACAGTAAATGTGCGCTGGTGGTTCCTGCAGATGCCTGCAATGTAGTAGATGCAGTTTTTGTACAGGGCAGCCAAGCCTTGAGTGCGGGGAACGTTCATGGACGTTAAATGCCCCCAGTAGTCTTTGCGAGGGTCAAAACAGAAGAAGTATTCTCCTGGCAAAAAAAAAAAAGTCAAATGAATGATCAATACCCAAACCGATGGCCAAAATCACTAAATATGCAATTAATTTTGCAAATTAGTTACATTCCGTAGTACCATAATTAAACTCCTCATCAAAAATGAAAAATTCACGACTTTATTAGGTTATTAGGGAATATTTTGAATGATCCTTTGTTTTATTTTTGCTTTCATTTTAATATTTAATTTTTCAGTCATTTTGTGTTTTTGTCATTTTTATTTGTCTTTATTTATTAAATATCATTATTTATATTTCACTACTTTTTATATTTTATTTTTATATTTTATTTCCAGATTTAGTGCTTTAAACAAACAGATAAGGCCTGTCAAACGATTAATTTAATTAAATAAAAAAAATTGTTAATTCATTTTTTTTTTTTTTTTTTTTACATAATACATGTGTGTGCACTGTAGATATATATAATATAGATAGATAGATACGAACACATGCATGTATGTATTAAAGAAAATTTTATGATTATATATTAAATATATTTACATATTATATAAACTATATTAACAAATATATGAATGTGTATACTTGTAAATATTTTCAAAATGTATACTGTATGCGTGTGTATTTATTTCCATAAATATACAAAGTACATACACATTATGTAATGAAAAATAGATTTTGGATGTGATTAATCGTTTTACAGCACTATACATATTTAAAGGAGACAAATAATTTCTGTGGTATTTTCTGTTGGAAATTTGTAGTGGCTGAAATTTCTGTCCATGCCAAATATTAAGTGCAAGTCTAGCTCTTTTGTGCTCTCTTGTGTGTTACTTTTGATTTTGCTGAGAGAGGTTAACCCACCTGACCTTATTATCTAAGCAGAGCTAAAAGACATGACAGGTCAATGAATTACAGGGATAAATGTGTTTGCACACTTTGATGACCCTGATTCCAGGTGACTCTGCAATAACCCCACTCACCTTGCAGCACATAGATGCGGTCCTTATACTCTACTGTGCTGTGGAACTCCATGGCCACCGGCATGGGACTGACCGCTGTCCAGAAGTTGTCTCTGGCATCATAGCACTCCACAGATTTCAAAGCATTTCGCCCGTCCCCTTCATACACTCGACCACCCAGAGCGTAGAGTTTCCCGTAGCAGTGCACTAGCCTGCAGCCGATGCGTGCCCGTAGCATGGGCGATCGTGGGAGCCACCTGTTGCCAGCATGCTCGTACTGCCAGAAGTCACTCTCTGCGCGATGGTCAATGCACACTTCACTATTGCTCGGCCGATAGCCTCCAGCGATGAAGATGTCGTTCTCTGACGAGACCAAAATGCCAACCTCTCTGAGGTCATTGGGTGGCTTGCAAAGCTTGTACACCTTCCCGGCAACAATGTCCAGGCAAGGCACGGTCTGCTTCTTCCCTGAGTGCTTGTGAGCCGCGTCGAAGCAGATGACCATCTCGGATGCAGTCATACCGAGCCGTTGCGGGCAGCCATTGGTGCCATTGAGTCGACCCTTATCCGAGGGATCCCTGGACAAGGCCAGGGCAAAGGCTGGGGGTATACGGCTCAGAAAGGCCTCATCCAACAGGGGCAAGCGGATGCATTTGGCAAAAACCTCAGGTAAATCTGCCTCCCGACGTGAGCAGTCATACTCTAACCAGTGCACGATGCTTTCGTACACGTGCTCCTCTTTTTCCACGTTGAGATCGTCGCTGTTGAGAATGCTGACCAGCTGTTCTTTGGTCAGGTGAAGGAACTCCTGCTCTCCCATCACACACAGGAACTTCTTGCGGATGTAATCCTGCGAGCGCTCCCGCAACTCCTGGTGGCCGTAAGCATCTGCGAACATGAAGACCCCGATGCAGTTCTGAGGGTCCAAGCGGCTGATCATGAACTGGGCACATTGGTCTTGGAGGGCTGGGATCTGGAAGATGCTGGCAGCGGTGAACAGTGCCTGCACGTTAGACTCGGTGAGAGTGACACGTGAGGTGTAAGCGTAGTCCAGAACCAAATGCATTGACTCAGACTCCACGCCAACAATCCGCACCTCCCGCTGACTGCTCTCTGTAAGGCCACTTGTGAACATGGATCTGAAAAAAGATAAAACATCACTACAATGTGAACAAAACAAAGCAGATGCTGTTGATAGCATTTCAGAATTTTACCAGAGGAAAGAAAGTGACAATGGCATTTAGTTAACTGTGGTAACACTTAACTCAAGCGTGTTCAAATTTAAAGTGGTTTTTTTTACGTTTAATGTGTTATTTGTTAAAGGAGTGTTCTTGGTTCATTACAAGTTAAATTCTATTTAATGAAGAAAAAAGTCAATACAATTGAAGGTTTTTTAAAACCAAAAATGATAGTTAATACAGATGCGGGTGAAAATGAATTCAGGATTTGAACTATGAAAATATCTCTCGGAGGTGGCAATACTTTATTTTTCAGCTGATGCCAGAGTTAGAGTTAGTTCACCCAAAAATGAAAGTTCTGTCATTAATTACTCACCCTCATGTCACTCCAAACCTGTAAGACCTCCGCTCATCTTTGGAACACAAATTAAAGATATTAATTATTTTTGATGAATTCTGAGAGCTCTCTGACCCTCCCAATCGTGAACTTATGAAGCTACAAGATTACTTTGTTTACACTCAGAGGGTACTCTTCAAAATGGCACCAGGGTGACACAGGAGACGAATTGCTGAATAAAAGTACAAAAGTATTATCATAGCTTTGTAAAATTACAGTTGAATCCCTGATGTCACATGGATTTTGTTTGTTACATTTCTGGATGTTGACTGGGGTAATCACATTGCTGTGTATGGGAGGGTCAGAGAGCTCTCATAATTCATCAAAAATATCTTCATTTGTGTTCCAAAGACGGTTGGGGGGCCTTTTAGGTTTGGCATGACATGAGAGTGAGTGATCAATGACCGTTTTTTTTATTTTTGGGTGAACTATTCATTTAACAGGTTTGCATTAACAAAATGTCTACAATGATTTAATCATATCGTCAATTGGCTATATTTTTGAAAGAGTATATATTTGAATGTTTATTGCCTGCCCTGTATACTTACATTGGCTTTCTGTAAACATTTTTTAAACTGACAGACAAATGCTACAGATATCTTGTTATTGAATCAGGAACATGCATTTAAAGTATTTTCTGATTAAGTATTGAAAAGTCTTGCTGTCTAAAGCAATCATATTAACGTATATTAATTTATTAGTTAAATCTCTGTCAGGTTTTCAGTAAATGAAGGGTCAACCTTAGCTATCACTTCACAGTTTCTCAATAAATGTTACAAAAATGGTTTATACTTAAAGGAGCCACCTGAAATAAGGGCTGATGGCAGCAAGGACATTTCTGTGACAAGAAAATGTCCTGCCATGGTCCACTTCCACGACAATGTCAGTCAGCTGAGCTTCGTCGTACAAGGCTTTAAGCTGCTGAAGGATATTACAGGCATGTAGGGCATCTACCCCATTGTAGCTTGTGCTTGCTGGAGTCCCATTCTGTACTTGTAACAGCTTTCCTACGTCTACAAGACAAAAGAGTTAGACAGCATGCATGATTCCAGGTCTTAAAGTGACAATAAAAATGATAAACTAAAAGTATGACTTCTGCAATCAGTTTCAGTTTCTAGCTTTTTAACTGACATGTAAAAACACTCAGTTCCCATATTACACTTTATTAGCTCTTGATTTTTATAGAACTACATTGAGTTTCAATGCAAAAGAGAAAATAAATTTAAGGGCTCATTCAACAGATGTCCCAAACTCACAGGCTTTGTGCAAAGTCAGTGAAATCCAAGTTTACTTACTACTATTATATCAGAGCTGTTCAGAACAAAAAAAAATAAGACAAAACAGTAATCAACAATACTGTGAAACTAGTTAAGGGCAGGAAAATATGCAATATGGTCTGAAAAACTAGTATTACTTTTGACAACCTCAGACATTGAATACTCTCCTGATAATCTTATCGAAGAAATGTGTTTAGTTACTACGAGCAAGCGAGTTTCGGTGCTTAACTTATTAGCTGTGTTAATCCAGGTGCTGTTTTACCGGTTAGCACAACACCAGGCTAGTCCGGTCTCGAGCCATTCAAGTCTAGACTAGAGCCCTTTGATAGCACTAAATAAACCGTGACATCGCACTAAATATGACGAAAGTACAGAGTTACACGAGGGATAACGCAGTTGAATTAATTATATTATAAACTAGCCAGCAAATAAGCGAGTGTTTACACAATCACTCGCCGAGCCAGTCTCGCTAGCCGCTACCACTCGGTACTTTTCTGCCTATATCCAAACAACCACCGGAGTTCGCCGTATATTCGAACAAACCCGTCTAACTCTATCTCGTTCCGTCAAAACTAAATAATATCAGAAAATGAATAACGCGTAAACAGACCAGAAAACTTTTTAAAATAAGTTTGCATTTTGAAGACAAGATCTAACCTCCACTGGCAGCCATTCTCCCCAATCTGTCGCACAGCGACTGGGAAAACGTCACTAATGGAACAGAGCCCCGGAAACAGGCAGCAGCCAATCAGCGTCGCCGAACGCCCGTGACAGCCAATAGACTTCCGAGGCCGTCTGTTTTTGCCAAATAGTTCAAAGCAATATCAAGGGAGTTTATGTTCCACCAGGAACGTCCGTGCTTGTGTTTGTGATATGAATAACTGAGTTACGTATGGAGATAAACTAATAAATAAGGATTTAGGGAATGAAATGTATACAGTTGATTACTAACAGCCAGAATGTAAACAAATATTCAAGATTAGAGGGGCTAAATATACAGGTTTAAGAATGGCTCAGTGAAAATGATCTCTGCGTACGTGTGCCCTTTATGTATCTGAAAGATAACAAATGACAAATCTATTTTATCTTCCCATTTTATTTATCTTCTGTTCCAGCTGAAATTCTACAGACATCCAGTGCCACCACTTCAACAGCTTAAAGCTTGAAGGTAAAAAAAAACAGTTTGGTAAAAAAGAGATAACACAGCTCCCACTCTTTCTTTTCTTTTCTTTTCAGTTAACTAAGATTTATTTGTGTAGTGCTTTTAACAATAGTAATTGTTGTAAGGCAGCTTTACATAATTTGAGGCTTAGACCCCCAGTGAGCAAACACAATGACACAATGGCCAAGAAAAGCTCCCTGAAAGTAAAGAAATGTTGGGAGTAGTGCTGTCAAGTGATAAATCGTATCCAAAATAAGAGTTTTTATTCACTGTGTTTATTTATTATAAAAAAATTAAATAAAAATAGGCCTATGTTACGTTTATATGTTAAAATAGTTATATATAATATAAATTCAACTATATATACTATTAATATTTTCAAAATATATTCTATATATCTGTGTATTTATATAGGCCTATACATGATAAATATACACAGTACACACAGATATACAGTGCCCTCCACTAATATTGGCACCCTTGGTAAATCTGAGAAAAGGTGGCTGTGAAAATAAATCTGCATTGTTTATCCTTTTGATCTTTCATTCAAAAAAATCACACAATTCGATCCTACCGTTGAAGTAAAACAATTGAAAATGGGGAGAAAAACTCATGATGAAATAAATGTTAGCCACAATTATTGGCACCCAATTATTGCTATATCCTTTTCCCAAGATAACAGCTCTGAGTTTTCTCCTGTAATGCCTGAAGAGTTTGGAGAACACCTGATAAGAGAAA
>JAUMHE010000060.1:14611854-14626943 GCA_032359235.1 Enteromius mattozi
AACAGTCTGGAGTTTAAAACACTTATCGTAGTGTTGTTACGAAACTCTAATAGTGTTAAATTTTAACACCCTATTAGTGTTGGTAATACCAACTACTTATTGCAGTGTTGTTATTGAACTCTGATAGTGTTACATTTTAACACCCTATTAGTGTTGGTAATAGCAACACTTTTGAAAGTGTTACATTAACACTCATGTGGTGGTATCCATATATACACTGACAAAGTGTTAAATTTAACTCTATTGTTGTTAAATATCCAATGTCATATTTGTAGTGTATAAGTTACATTAAAGGGCATTTTATTAAAAACAAAAAAAACAATCCATAATATTATCTTACAATCACAAAGACAAGTTTCATTGATTTGTTAGTCACACTACCTGTCAGATCAGGTAACATGAGTTTATGTTTCCACTGAAAGCACACTTTATTGGACATGTGCTATCATTTATACTAGATATATCTGTGTATCTCAGCTGCGCGAGGGGTAAAAAAATCGGTTGAGGGGACAAAAGCAATACCGAGGTTAATAAAACAGTTCCATCATGTTTGCAGTTGTTGACATGAGCAAAGAATAACACGTTTTTCTCAAAGCGTTCGCCTGTCAGCTACTGTACATGTCAGACTGCCCTGTAATTCAATGTTGAAAAACAGTTTATATCCACACAAAATGACATTTACTCAGCTATGCATGGAATTGCGCAAATGTCAGAACACTCTTGCAGAGCGCAGAGAACCTGAAGAGTGTCACAAAAAAATACACTGCCTTGATTAAAGGGATGCTTCACCGGAAAATGAAATTTCAGTCCGGTGTTGTTTCAGACCTCATTGACTTTCATTATATGTTGAAACACACTTTAAACTATCTTCCATTGTGTTCTTCAGAAGAAAGAAAGTCATATAGGTTTGGAAGGTGAGTAAATGATCACAGAACGTTCATTTTTGATGATGTTGATGGCGACCAGGTTTTAGTCTGGAGTTTGAGCAGGACTCATTAATAAGACGTCTGTCAAAGGGAATGGAAGAGGAGGGGAACCCTGAGTCTGCCATAAGATACACGTCCTGTCGGTTGATATCCAGCAGTGATTCAGATAAATGAGTTCTACACGCCTCAGTCGATGAGAAATGTCGAGCGAGTGTGCTTCTTCTGGGCCCTCCAAAGCATGACAAACATCTTAATCAGTCTCAAAGAGGAATAGTCCCTTTGAAGAACAGACAAATATCAGACAGCAGTCAGACTGACAACATATGCTCGCGCTGTGACAGGAAATAATGCTGCAGAGCATCATTTCACAATGCATGTAATTATCCAGATATGCCTCCAAATGCTTTATCAGAGCACTTAGAAGTTTACTGAGTTGAACTTAGAGTGAAATCTATAGGGGAGAGATTTCGGGGTGCTCTGACCCCTAAAATATGGTCTGAAAGCTGTACAAAACTATAAAAAATTGCTAGGAACCAGGATTGTCAGTAGCACAAAACAATATAGAATAAAATAAAAATAAATGCAATTAATCTCAATATAACACAATTCCCAACCAGCCTTTTAAAAGCAATGATTAAGGAAACTGTAATAATATTTAGTAAATATTTTATTTTATTTAATATATATATATATGTATATTCTTTTCCTTTCAATTTTTCACTAGTGGAGATGCATAATCATAATGACAAAAGTTTTTAAATTAAGTTATATTCAACTTCTGGAATAACAAAATAGTTGTGTTTTTAGCATATATTTAATGTATTGTATAACAGATTCTGATTCTAAAATATAATATTACTGTTATATAAAATATTAACATTTTGCCAGTTTTTATTAAAAATTTTTTTTGAAAACAAGCCACTTCATCATGATTAGTATTGAAAGAAATATTTCTGCTTATGAGGGCATTGCGAATATTATGTTAGGTGGCCTTGTAGTCAGGATTAGAAGACTGGAAGTCTGTAGAATAAATAAAATACTACAATATGAATATATTTGCTTGGTAATTTTAATACATGGAACTAAAGAGGCTCTTTTATTCAATGAATGAGGCTGGAAAAAAAACACCAACCCTGCCGGAAACCACTGTGTTTGTATTTCAAACCCAAACTATGCATTAAGTGCTTAGAGTAGAGTTATTCATACAGATGCATGTAGTCCAATTTGTGTCACTGTAAATTAAACATTATTGCAGAGAGATAAAATGTTGATTATCATCTAATCCTCCTTTCCATATGGACAAATAGCTCTGCTGCCAGTATAACAGACCTAAACAGCTCGGCCCAAACAGATGTTGCACACACACACCCAGCACAGCAGCCTGTTGCCACAGTAACAACACCTGTTTCTATGGCAGTAACCTCATCACTATGTGACAAACCCATCATATGTCTTAATAAGGCTTTATATTTTAAGCATTGTGAGCTGTGACCTCGCATTTTGTAACATACATAGCATTACACAAGAGACCAGCCTGTATTGTGTGGATGTCCTTGGCTATCTGTGTGGATTTAGAAAAGTATTGTATTTTGTACTTGTATTAAGTAGTTTGTTTGCAACTTTAGCTCAAGTGTCTGCCTCAGATTAATAAAGCTTTTAAAGTGCTGTCATTCTTGCCGTCTCAAGTAGCCACTTTCGCTGTAGTGAAGGACATAACTGTGACGTTATCATATTCAAAGTGCTTATTCCTTTGACATCTAGAAGAACGGCATTGTAAATCCAATGAGAAGCTGTTAAAAAATGCAAGGTAGAACTTTTTAATTGCACTCAGATTAAACAAAAGCTTAATATAATTGACTACTTCACAGTATGGTAAATGGAGAGATAATCATGGAACACGCATGCCATCTGCTGGACATTCTGATTTTGTTATGATTTCATCTGATGTTAAATGTATGAAAATTCTGTCATAATGTCACGAAAAGGAGATCAGTTGTTGAATAAAGTTGTCGCTTTATGAAATTGAGGTTGAACCACTAATGTCACATGGACTATTTTAATATAAGAACAACATCCTTAGTACCTTTTTGGCCTTGGACGTGTCAGTTGCATTGCTGTCTATGCAGGGTCAAGAAGCTCTTGGATTTCATCATAAATATCTTAATTTGTGTTCTGAAGATGAATGAAGGTCTTATGGGTTTGGAACGACATGAGGGTGAGTAATTACTGACAGAATTTAAATTTTTGGGTGAACTATCCCTTTAAGCAAATAATGATTTAAATTCATTAAATATGGCAAATCAAACTGGGGCAAAATTAAAAAATTAAAAAAACCACACACACACATTATTTATATATATGTAAATATATATATATATATATATAATACTGTTATAATACTAAAAAAAAGTTTCACCAAGGATGCAAAAATACAGCTTTCCATTATATTTTTAAATAAAATATTACTAAAAGTAGCTTATTTTAAATTGCAACAATATTTCAAAATATTACTGGTCTGTATTTTTGTTTAAAATCAACACAGCCTTTCTGAAAAGAGTTCTTTCAAAAAAAATGTAAATCTTACCAACCCCAAACGTTTGAACAGTAGTGCATTTCTGTTCTCCAGATTGTTCACAGAGTCAGCCTGTTTTTTTAAAGGATGCAGTTGTTTGGCAAGTCTTTGCGTACATATGGATGTAGTCAGTTACCATTATCGATAGACACAAAAAGATAAGTGCTTTGGTATGTTAAGGGATTTTGAGTGTGTGTGTGTGTGTGAGCATTCTGAGACAACACCCTGTGGCTGTGATTCTGTTAGACCAACAACTTTCACATTTCAGCAGCTGAGAACTCAAGTGAAGGGCAAGAGAACGTCTAAGGCAATCGATTTTCCTTCAAAACAACTCAGAGTCCGACTTCAGGATACACACAAATCATTACAAGACAGTCCCACCTTTTTATAAAGCCCCCCACAAACACCATTAATGCGTGATTTTAAATCATATAACATTTCAGATTTGATTAAAGCCACAAATCAGGAAGGTACTATGTGTCTTCCCGTAGGACCTCCAGAGCAGAATGGAGTGACTGTAATGCATGTCAACATAACTCTTGTCCACCAGGGGGCAAACTCTCTCTACACATTTGTCAATCGGGCTCCTCATTTGAATCTCATCTATATGTGACTAAAGTTTCAGTCCCTCTAGACCTTGTTTTCCGAATGTCCATACAAACCTCTGCAGGAAGAATAATTACTTGTAACAAAAAAGATATATCATGAATAATCTAGTCAAAAGTAAACTGTCTTTTTTCTGTCTACTTCCTCTTCTGGTGATTTCACCAGGTCAGAGGAACCTAAGAAATATGAATTTGACAACACATTTGGGACAAGTGTCTTCAGTCCAAAATCCAAAAACTGTCTGGCCACTTTCTAAATTTGAAAGTAATAGTTTTTGCAGAAAGGAATGATTTGGAAACTAAAAAGGTTCCTAATATCTCTGGTTCCTACATATTTGAAGACCAAAGTTATTTTGGCACCAGTGTGGCATTTTTAATCTGGACTCAATTTTGTTCTAAGATTGTAACTGAATATCACTTTAAATTTCAGAAGTTTTTAGGATTAAATTGGAAACTAAATGTTTCAAGTTTGGTTCCTGCGTATATGAAAACATCATATGAAGGCACCAGTTTGTTTTGTTTTAATATGGATTCAAGTCTAGCTTAAATTTTAGACTTTTCTCACATAATGTTGACTTCACAAACCCTATGGACTTCTATGATTCGTTTTGGAATTGCTATTAAAATGCTCCTATTATGCGTTTTTGAAAATAACCTTTCATGCAGTGTGTAACAGTCCTAAGTAAATGAAAACATCCTGCAGAGTTAAATATGAAAGTGCACCGTGTATAAAGTTATGGTCTCTTAAAAGAAAGAGTCGACATTGAATCATTTAAAAGAGTCATTTTTACAACAAATCACAATCCTATATTAGCTTACAGCCCGCCCACTTGTTGCGCACGCAGGCCTGATTAAACTTTTTTAAAGTGTTTTTTAAACTTGCATGCATTTCAGCCTGTTGTTGGGCCCATAGCATTTTTACTGCCATTGTATGAAAAAGAGCTGCATAAACCTTGTTCAAAATATCTCCTTTTGTGTTTCACAGGAGAAAGAAAGTCACACGGTTTAGAATGACTTGAGGGTGAGTAAATGATGACAGAAATTTTCCCCTTACATTTGTTTCTCATTAATGTCTCCCTGGGTTGGATCTGTATCAACTACATAGCATGTCGCTTAAAAGCTCAGCTGGACTCTTCAAGCATATCAAAGGCAAATTCCACACAATAGTTGCCAAATGTACAGCCACTCAATAACTCGTCCTGACATGTGTGTTCTTGGTGTAAATGTAGATGTTGTTATGTGGCATGTGACGTCTATCGTGTGTACCAAAAATATGTGGTAGGACATTAAAAGTACAGTGAGTGGCTCGGTCCAGACTCCCCACAAACAGTTCCTTAACCATAAACATGCCTCTAACCTCAAATCCAGTTATTTGCAAAGGCGATGAAATGACAGAGACTGGACTGTGGTGGAAAGCATGCTGTGTGGTTACAGTCAGCCGGGCGTTCATGGTCAAAAGCATGACAAGTTGAAGCCAAATGCAATTTATTGCTCGAGTCACCTTCCTGAGTATGTTCCTCTCATTACTGATCTGAGGCTTTTAAGTATTTTCAGCCAATAGGCAGAGCATGTCTATTGGAACTCACGAAGTAAATATAATGAATTGTATAAAATCAGTAACCAGCTCAATGATATATAAGAGATAAATTAAATAAGTTAAAAATGTGGTAAGTTCTAAGAAATATAGTAACTTTACGCATTCAGTACATATTAGTACATTTATTTTCAATAAGAATATTCAAAAAGTTATATAAATATTTATAAAAAAAAAAAACGGTTTAAGGTTAAAAGTGTCAACTATATGAATTATGATGTTGTTTTCTTTCTTTCTTTCTTTTGGTGGTGGTATCACACCACATGGCATTTTTACCAACAAAATGATCTATTATTTCAAGAGATCCTTTATAATTAAATAACATTAGTAATAATATCAATACTACTTCATGTTAAAATAAAATTATTAGATATGTAATTAAATTTTTCCAAGAAATAAAAGGGGTTCATCTTACAGTAATTGTCTATTTCGATTTCTATTCAGAACCTTCATAATTAATATTTTTTTCCCTTCATTATGATATCATGACAGCTGTACCACCCTGACATTTTTAACTTTTACCCACAATATATTAATGAAACTAAAACCTTGTTAATAGATAACGTTTCATTGCATGTATGAATTTAATGCATGAATGAATAAAACCAGACAAAAAACCATGCATCATGTCATCGAGCCAGCCATATGCTGACCACTGGTTATATCTACATCCATCATGTGCAGGTGTTTTTAAAGGGCATACTGCAGCCTCAGAGCTATTTAAGCAAAGTGTGTGCGCTTGTGTATGTGTGTTTTATATTATACACTCTCATATTTCTAGGCTATGTGCTGATGCAGCACAAGAGCTAACAGCCACACCTGGTGTGTGAGAAGACTTCACCAGATGCTGATGCTCTAATATCTCACACACACACATTTTTCAGTGGCAGTAAATATATATGCAAATGCTGTTATTCAAATAATAATGCATTTACACACACCCCATTAATTTTTATTTGCTGTCACTGCAGTATGTTCATATTTTACAAAAAAAAAACAAAAAAAAAACTTCACATCAGTTCCTAACTATCTAATTTATTTTCCAAGTTTGTTCATTGCTGCAGGCGTCCATATCTAATGACCGTCTGGACACAGCTGCACATTTTCCAATACTCTCCCAAGTTCTGAATCTTGGAATGCTTTGAGTTTGACCTGTTTGCTCATATTCCAGACAAGTGTAATTCCCAGCAGAGGGTGTTGGAGAGAGCTGATTGCCAGAACACATCACAGGAATTTGTGGTTGAATGAATTCAAGCTCTTTGTTTTTCCATCAATTACATGGTAAATGTTGATGATGATGAGAGTTTTCTTACTGTAACCAACTGTGTTATCAGTGTAGGGACGGGAGAGCTTTATAACAGTGTTTAGAAAAGTCAAAAGACAAACTCTGTTTGATGTGTTTGGAAGTCTTGGCACCATCATTATTGATGATAAAACAACTTTGCCTTCTGACAGGAGTGCTGGTCCAGAAACTAAATTTAAGGTAAACAGTTACTATAAAAAACTGCAAAATGAGAAATGAACTGTCTCTCATCAGCCCAGCTAGGGGAAAAATGGTAAAGCTTTGGTTTAAAAGCGTTTCTAAGTTCAAGAAAAATTACACTCATTTAAAGTGTACATTATCCATAAAATAAATAAATAAACATTAGCATAATTTTTAGTAATTTATTTTATATGGATTTTATCTTAATGTATCACGTTTTTTTGTTTTAATTCGTTTAAAATCTTAAAACTTTGTACATTTCCAGGCGTGCAGTGATTTTGCACAGAAATAGTGCAAATTTAAATACATTTTTATTACTTTTGCATTATGATATTTCTTAGTTTTTCTTTAAAATGTTATATGTTTAATTTTATAGTGCAAATTAAAAAAAGCTAAATTGAAAAAATCCAGATTAATTTTAATTTGTCTAAAACTTTGCTTAAGTTTTGTGGTATCAGGTGTTTTGGCCCATTGTGCAAAATTTCACATTATTATGGCTACCATCTTGCTTTACATTATTCTTTCTATATTATTTAAGTATAAAAAGTTATAGATATGTGAACACATTCATTTTGAACACATTCTATTTGAACATATACTTCACTGAACTGAATATGGGCTCAGTGAATGTGATCTTGCGCTTGTGGGTATGTATTCATTCAGGCTTAATGGACACATTAACTGCTTGTCTTGGATACAGTGGGAAGAGGGTGACACTTAAGGAGAACATCTTCGTCCCATCAGGGATAGACAAGCCTCTACTATCTCTCACTCGCTCTCCTCTCTCCTGCTGTTCCTACATCCAGCACGACCCATAATTGTCTCTTTGTGCCGCGTGTGAACTCTTCTGTTTCACTCTGCTTCCCAGACCACAGCAAGCCACCAAACAGATGGAGTCTGTGTTTATGTTTACACGGGACATGCATCACTTCATAAGACATCGCCACGCCACTTAGCCAGATTCATTTTAAACCCATTCACAGAAACCTCACAATCCTAAAGAAAATCTGCCATTGCATCACAGACAAGTTTGGGTTTAAATCATATCAATGTTTCAGACCAACTTAAGTAAAGCATCAACAAATGCGTTTTTTATATCAGTTTTGTATTTGTTAACACTATCAGGTAGGTTTATGGTTGGGTTTAGTGTATTGGGCATATTTAGAGCACGACAGAGCATTAACTTTTATGTCAGTCCATTGATATTTCAATTCTGAACCTGCCTCAATAGTACCTGAAGCACCGTAATAAAAACCCAGCAATACGTACCTATATTAACATAATAAAAACATTCCAGGGTTTACATATTGAACCTGTATTTTAGCATCCCTCAATGGACTTTTCTCTCTGAAACTGCCACAAAACATGAAGCAAGGTACGTAAAAACAGTGTTGCGGAAAAGTACCCAGAGGTACGTACTTTTCTGAGACTGGGTTGCTTTAATAACAACAGTTGTTTTTTTTTGTTTTTTTTTTAATGCTGTATGTAAGACCCTACTTTAAGACAGGGTATAAGATTTTTAAAAAATGCCTTAGAAAAAGATTCTGGCCCTTTAGCAAAACAAACTTGTAGCCAATCAGCAGTAATGGGCGTGTCTATTCGTGACGTGGAGGAGACAGTGTTCGGTGAACAGCCGAGCAGAGCGACAGAAAGATAAAAAGCAAAAGAGTAAAATGTCTGCGGGACGATAAGGCAAGAAGTATGTCCCGTGTAAATACCGTATTAGCTTTCCAGCGCTGGAGAGAACTCAAGGAGTGAAAGGCCTGCGATCAGACGCAGAGGTTGTTTTGGTTCTTCATGATAGGTGAGTTACACTGAACGTGATAAAGCAACCGTTGAAAATGATTTGAAATTCATGCAAGCGCTTCATAAATGGAACGCGGCAACAAGATTTGTCTCCCCGCTGGCATCCCATGTAAGTTAGCATCACTGATTAATGACTTCTATAGTATTTTTTCATACCACTCGCGTCCCATATAGACGGTGTAACATTGGTACTGCTTTGTTTCACAGAACTCAATGACTGGGTTGCTTAAGCTACGTATGTGTATTTGAGCTATCAAAGGGGCAAGACCCTTTTGAGGTAGGGGCGTGTTTGTTGTGATTTCAAATATTAACATTGGCTTCCAGAAATTGAATACCCTGCCTTTAAGCATAAAAATACCAGTTTACCCAACTCTATTTTGGCACCCCAGGTTGCCAGTCGCGGAAAACACAGCGTATTTCACTTCATTCATCATCATGTGTGCTCTTTTCCGTTTGTGTGGTCAATCTGGCAACCTGCATGTGTGTCAAGTCTGAGGTTGGTCCGGGTGAAAAAAAACCTCTCCAATATTCTGAATTTGGACTGCAACACCCAGTTCAACCACTCTGTCAACTCTACATATAGTACCTTTAAAGCACTTATTTCCTCTCTTTTGTAAATGGAACTTTTTCTTTTATCTGAACTAGGCCTAGTTTTTGAATTACAGTATACTGGCCATCATACTGTATTTCTAAGGGTTATTATTTGAAATTCTATCCTAAACATCAAAAGTGAACTTTAATTGTATATAGGACAAAAGTAGTACACTGTTTTTATATTATTCATATTCATATTTGAAAACAGGACACCAAAGCAATAAGCCATTTTGCTGCCATGTGACAAGAAAACCATACAACTGAGAATGATATTAGAGAGTGGACCCCTGCAGATCTTCCAGACTGTGTGTCAAGGCCAGTCTACTAAAAATATCATGCAATTTGTCCTTTTTAATGACACGGCAGGGTAAGCTGAAGTTGGAAAACTGTATGAACCCAGAAAACTTTTTGTATGCATTGTATGCAACTCTAAGCAGTTTATGCAACCGGCCACTGGTTTAAATGACTTAAATATATTACTGTTGTAAGCAGCATATATGTTCTAGGACATACAGTAAAAAAACAAGGTGGTAATTTCTTTATTTCATTGCAAAACCAAATCAAGTCTAATTTTTAAAGCATACACTAAAAAGTAGTATTAGTTTATGTCCGTGTAAGATGTAGAATATGCAATGAAAGGATGACACAAGTTCACACTTAGATTCATTAGTGAAGCTCATTCTCATCGTGCGTGATTCATTGGGCTGCAGCGTCATGCTGGAATGCACATGTGCTGCCTGGTCTCTAACAGGTGCACTGCAGTGGCATGATGTCGTGAGAACGCACAGGCTGTCAGGACCTGCTTAGCCAGGTGCAGTCTGCAGACAGATCCAGCTGTACAGAGTCCATGCGCTAAACCAACCAGAACCAACCGGAAACCTCTATAAAGGGCAGGGGTCAGGATCAACTGGACCACATGGGTTGAAACCAGCTGTGTGAAGCCATAAATCAGGGCTTAAGTGAGAATAGCGATATTAATGTAAAACTTAGTAAGACTATTATCATTATTGTTTTATGGATACTTGGAATGGTAGCTACTATTAAGCATTCTAAGCTAAGTCTTGGTAGTGGGAAGAGTTAAGTTCAGTTTCACATGAAAGTGGTTTGTCTGCAGCCTTAAAGCCCTTAACGGACCGAATAAAGGAGAAAATGAGAAAGAAGGGCCACAGCTGCTGTGATTTTGTGTTCTCAAACAGGGAAGCTTTCTTTGCAAAGCAAACGTCTTTGCTAATTTAGAGATTTGGACAAAGAAATTTGGTGTGACATTTCACCGCCGACTGAGAGCTGGACGGGCAGCTGTTGTTTCCAGTCACAGCATTCCAGCTTGTGAGATTCTCTCTCTTTCTATATGTTGCTAACCTGTCCCCAAACTGCTAAATGCCACATTTAGCCTCAAAACCAAACTGAAAAAGGACATCTGATGCACACAGCTGTGTGACATATTGAAGGAGAGACAACTCTAGACCAGAGAACTTTGGAAAATCACTCGTTCATTTTGATGAAGATGTTGGCTGAGATTTTTGAAACAATATCTCACATTGGATAAGCTCCATTCTCTCCCACCTTTATTTACAGACAGATTAATGTGTATACTTTTGTCATTGTGAAAGGAAAGGTGCACCCAAAAATTAAACTGTCATCATTCACTTAATAACTAAAGCATGAAAAAAATATCTGATATTTAAGGAGACTTACTGACCTTTTTAGTTTGCTTTTCTGTATGCTTTTGCATATTGACATATATTTTGCATATGTTTTACCCTAAAAACAAGCATGCTTATAATAGAAGTAAGTTGTAAACGTTATAAATGCCTAAAGAAAGAAATGAACCATTGGTTTTACAGACAAGGCTTAAGTTTGTCATAGACTTAATGCAAATCTGAGCCGTTTCAGCTGAAAGAAACATGCACTCACTGATCATGTCAGTGCCTTTGTTATGTCTTAAGATGCACACTAGTAATGCTTCTTTCTAAGGCATGTTTATAAAATTATAAAAATGTTCTAATCCTGGCTTAGGCTAAGCCCTGTCTATGAAACCAGGCCTTAATGTACAGTATAAGAACATTATAAATACTGCATGGGCAAATACTGAAATTGTATTAAAGTGTATGTAAAAGTACTAAAATTATTAAAACTAAAATAAAAATGCTAGCACTTTACTTTAAAGGGGTCATATGATGCAATGCATCGATTAAATGTTTAGGCAAAGAAAGCTATTATTCCCGCCGTAGTGTTTCTGCCGGTTGCTGGGCACACTGTGTGTCATTGTGAAAGTAAAAACTACTTTGTTTGTTTTTCCAAAAGAGGAAATAACACAACACTGTTTCAGAACAGTTCAACCCAAATATGAGAGTGTGTTCAGCGCATTTACGGAGGACGGACTCCTAAAACCTGGGGAGTAGCCTATGCTGGCTGTGCACAGAGACTATAAAGTGGAGCAGTTCTACCTCTGCAAGGACAGTCTGGCGCTTCTGACTCACAACCTTTAAGTAATTTACATTTTCTGATTAAAAGAACCTGCTACTTACTATTCAAACACAAGTTTTGATCAGTGAAGGGTATTGCTTGTTGTTTGTTTTCTCTGATTTCTCTGATCACAAATGCAGACATGGTGTTATGTTTACAAGGCGCAATGCAATGTGACACGGAAAAAGACAGTGCTAAGTCATGATTATCAGTAATTATGTCACAAATCACCCATGCACTACCAAAAGTAATTGTGAACACAACAAAATCATGCAGAAACATGCATCTTGTTGCTAGAAGATAAATGAAGACAAATGACAAAAATTAAAATTTGAACAAAAATTTAACTTGTCTGATATCCTCCAGTATTTCATAGTTTGAAGCTAGGAATCTGAGTCTGCACTGAATATACATTGCACGATTTTCTGTGAAATCTATCAACTACCTCAAAATTTGCAGACTGGGTCTGATTAGCGGCAACTACCACCAACTTATTGTAAAAATTAAATGGGCCCATTATTAATCCAATCCGGACAGGCAAAATTAATGCAATCTACAAAGAGTAGCGCAGGTAATTTACTAACAGCAGATGTGTTAAATTATGCTACAAATACCAGTAAACCGAGGTCTCACGGTTTAAATAAATATAAATAATGTAAAAATATTTATTATTAATAAAATAACATACATGTTGGGAGTCGATAGCCTGCTCTGAAATGCTATATAAAATCACAGACACTAGGTTGACAATAAGATTTGTAACTCAAACATCATTTATAAAAATGAGTCCCTTCTGAATAGGGCTATTATATCAAACAGAGTGGCCAGGTTATTTTGCACGTCCAAAAAAGAAAGAAACTCACACGGGTTTGGGACATCATGAAGATGAGTAAATGGCTGAGCTCTTCCTTTAATCAGTGATTAGACATTTTCTGGTCAAGATAGAGTGTTCACTGTTGTGCAGTGAGATACATCCCTGCTTGTCCTCGCAGGCTGATAGTGTGAGAGTGAGTGAAAGAGAGAGAGAAACAGAAAGCGACAGAAAGAGAGAGTCCCAGTTGTCCCTTCTTATCAGATGAGGCATCCACTTCAATTTGCAATTTTAATGAAAATCAGACACCTGCACTGCAAACGATCGCCACTCTGTAGACTTCAGGAAAAAAGCCAGAGCGACAAGAGAGAGAAAGAGAGAGAGTGGGGCAGGTGAAAAACAACCCGTAGTTCCTATCGGAGGGGGACAGGGGCTCTGGACATATCTGGTTACTGTAGACCTACCAGACTGGGTTTTCAGATGATTGAGGTGGGAAAAGAAAGGGTTTCTTTCATTCAGGGCGCAGGGACAGGGATCTTCTCACATACTGAAAGAGTGTAGAGATGAAGTCTGCTGTCGTGGCGGCCCGAAGACCTGATTACCCCCCCTGGGAAGCACACACACACATACACGCACCCCTCCTTACCATGAGGTAGTCCCTGCACAATAAAGGGTTCGGGCCAAGGAGAGGCCGCCGGGGCGAGGTGAGGCGCCTTGGTGGGGCTGCCAGAGCAGGGTGTCCTCGGAAGGCCAGGGGAACCAAATCGGACTGGTTCTCACTTATTCACATGAGAGAGAGAGACAAACAGACAGAAGAATGGAGAAAAGAGCTTGGAGAGGAGGTCATCAAGATCTTATCGGTCCATTACTTCAACTCGCATGCACAAAGGCAGCTACTCTTTTACAGCTTGGCCTAAATGTAGGGCCAGCTCCAGCGTAGCGCATATGCGTACCGAGACAAAAGAGCTTTGGTGCAGGTGTTAGGAGATGCCGCAACCGGTGAAAAAGCCCGGTGCAAAATCTTTCCGTGTCTGCAGCCTCATGTTCAGATAATGGATAATGGAACCGCTGACCCTCAAAACCCGTGGCCGCATTTTTAACCGGTCAGCCCTGCTAAAGGTGTCTACGGTTCTCACACACCGCTCTGCCCTGGATTGCACTTTTCCCTGAACCCAATGGATAGAGCACTGGGTTCATGGGAAAAGTTGTTGTTTGCTGAGTCGTACTAAGTTGTGTTTAACTATTCAATATGATCTAGCATAAATCTACATTTTGCATAGACACTAAAGCATGCATAACGCATTATAAAGGGTTATTAAAGGCCATAATGCATTATAATTATTCATGTGTGTTGCAGTACATTATATCGTGTTGTAAATAATTATAACATAATTTAAAATGCAGAGTGTAATAATGAATTAATGTATTAATTGCACAATAATGTACAATGCATTATAAGGTGCCTTACGAGGCTTAATTCAATCCATTAAAACTACTTTTCTTAGGCATTATACATAAAATGTTACCAAACAATTTTTTTACATTGACAACATTATGACATGTGAACAACAGCTGAACAGCTCATGAAAAGTTTACAAATGATTTTAATTTCATAGAACATTGAATTTAACAACATGTTCAATGTTGCAACTATTTCTGGTGCTATATTCAAGGAATCCATCACTTTATACAAAGGCTAAACTTGTTTAAACTGATGAAATGTATAAAATAATTTAATCATTTAAACACAATTCTTCAATATTTATTTTGTTTGCATGGTACACATTTTTTTTCCCTTCTAAAAACGATAAATTATAAAATAATAGTTTTTAACAAATTAGTGACTATGTGCATTTAAGTGTGTATTATAGATTTTAAAATGAGCAGGGATGCATTATTCAAAGGTGACAAGTACAGTCATTTATAATTTTACAAAAGATTTCTAGATTCTATAGTAAAAAATTATTTTAAATCGAAATGATATTTAAAAAATATTGTAGTTTTTGCTGTATTTTTAATCAATCGAATGCAGCCTTTTTTTTAATCTTGCTAAAACTAAACAACAGTGAATATCCAAAAATACAAAAATGTGTAAACATCATGTAAAAATACTAATAAGATTAGACTAAACTAATAAGACATTTGACATATTTAGTGTCACGCCCGCACAAGCGGCTGATTCAGGATCAGCCGTTTGGAACTGCTTTCAGTCACCTGACTGATAATCATTGT
>JAUMHE010000060.1:14631277-14682812 GCA_032359235.1 Enteromius mattozi
TGGCCCAGGCTTCGGTTCAAAAGAGCAATTTGTCACCACCTTGCGGAAAGTGATCCCCCGGGGGGCTTGAGCTAATAGGGACGGGTCAGTTTAATTGTGAAATGAGTGTTTCATCCCCAGCTCGCAGGAATTTGAAACCCCTAAGGTAAAGCAGACGGGCCTGTGAGCGAGGTGGATCTTGGCAGGACGCAGAAGGCAAATACAGTCAGCTATTTTTTTCCAGGCTCTCATCAGAGAGGAGAGGGAATGAGCCGTTGGGCAGGCTGGTTTTTACAGGCCTTCAATTGCTTGTGATATCAGCTGGAAGAGAGACCAGAGAAAAATAAAGAGAAAGTAATCAGGGCCAGACTCACGAAAAAAGCTATTAAGCAGGCCTGCGGAGAATTGTTTGTGTATTCTGCAATAGCATCCCAACATTTTTGTCTTAATATGAAATACTTGGTAACACTTTGCAATAAATTTAGATAATGGAAACATCATTAGTCCATCCAAAATCTAAATTCTGTCATTAATTACTCGCCCTCATGTGGTTTCAAACTTGTAAGACCTTCATCTTCAGAACACAAATTAAGATATTTTTGATAAAATCCGAGAGCGTTCTAACCCTGCAGCAATGCAACTGACACACTCAAGGTCCAGAAAGATAGTAAGGACATCGTTAAAATATTCCATGTGACATCAGTGGTTCAACTGTAATGTTATAAAGCTACAACAATACTTTTTGTGTAAAATAGTGAGTCTATTCAACGATTCTTCACGTTCTTGACAGTACCAAACTAAGTTTGTTTGGAGTTTGAAATTGCACTGAAAATTTTACCACCTTTAAACTTTACAATAGTCACATTGTTATGATCAGATGCTGCCATTTTGTTGTGCGTTTACTTTCTTAGTGAGAGAAAAGCATGCATTTATCTAAATCCAACGTTAGGATATTCACTACTTTTTTTTTTTTTTACCTCCAAGAATAGAACAAAACAGCTTTGTGGAAAGTACTGTAAATTAAGGTCTTTAAAGTCGCCAAAATAGACACTTTTATGGAATATTTCAGTGCTTATAGTAAATGATTTATACATGCACAATGATATTCATGTGTCCTTGTAATCTTATGTGTCACAGTAGGAAACAAAATGTAATTCATGTAATGCAAATGTAATTCATCCTTCCTCTAAATAACTATCTAGGAAAACTAAAAAATAATAAATAAATATAAAAAATAATTAATTAATTAATTAATAAAAAATAAACCTATATTCTTACTCACAGGATATGATTTTGATTTTATATTAATTTTTTTATTTTTATTAAGAAAAAAAGATGTTCGTAAATCATTATTTGTGTAAGCTATTTGTGTGTTTTATTTATTACATAGGAAATATTAATAAACACTTTTATCAACTTAAAGATAAAAATAGCACAGCCATCTGAACATTTAATCTTTCCTTTACTATTATTTTTTCAACAATTGTTGTTTATATGTAAAGTCTAGTTATAGGGAAAATGGCTCTAGATATACAATACGTAGAGGTAAAATATTGCAACACACTATAACAGCAAAGATAGGTCCCATAACTAACAGACACTGGAGAGGGCAGAATCCTTCCAAAAGCATACAAACAATTTGATTCATTCCCTCTTGTTTGGACAGTGTCCTTTATCCCTGACAAAGACTACAGCGCTATACTTACAGCCAGCAAGCCTTATGTAGCCTTAAACTTTCCCTTCACTGTTAAAGCAATTTTCTGAGTCAAACTTTGCAAGACCTGTGGCTCTCTACACTGTCTTTCTACTTAAGAGAAGCAGAAGAATGCAGAGGCCAAAATAAACGACCTCCCCAGATGATAGTAGAAAAGATAGCTTAGCAAGCATAAAGGCTAATGGCCTCAAGCTGACTTTCCTCTGGGGGGCACATCTATGATCCTCCTCCAGCCCTGTCATGCTTTTAACACTTAAACACACGAGGCCTGTGAACGGTCTGTATGATCTGGGAACACAGAGACACAATTTTATCCAAGCATTAAATGCCTTTTTGGTGCAAAAAGAAAAACTGTGTGATAAATAAACTAGAATATACAAAAGTCAGCAAATCTATCATCAAGGGGTTTTTTTACATTTTACTCAACTTCCCATGTATGATTGAACAAAATTATTTAAGCATAAAATATAAATATCATTTAAAGGTTTGTGGTCTCTAATACTGCTTTTGAAAAAAGTGTCTAATGCTCACCAAAGATGCTTTGGTATTTGGTTAAAATGCCCTGGTATTTGATATGTGATCACAAATACAGTGAAAACAGTAATATTATTAAATATTATTGCAATTTATCTGATTTCTATTGCAATACAGTATATATTAAAATTATATTTAATGTATTTTAATATTTCAGCAGCCTTTACTCCATTCTTTAGTGTCACGTAATCCTTAATTCAAAACATACTAATATATTGATTTGCTGCTCTTTAATTAATAAACATTTATTTCAAATATATATATTTTTTGCAACAACAAAGTATTTACTGTAAACTTTGATAAACGCAATTAAAAAAAAATCTTACTGGCACCAAACAACTCGAGCGTTAAAGCAATAGTTTATTAGTTTATTAATAATTTATTCTGCTGAACACAAATGAAAATTCACAAAGGAATATATTTTAAAGAAAGTTTGTAACCAGGCTGTTTTGGGTCTCCATTGACTTCCATAGTAGGAAAAAATATATACAGAAGGCAATGGTGACCCAAAACAGCCTGGTTACAAACTTTCTTAAAATTTGTGAATTTATATTTTTGGGTGATCTGTACCTTTAACTAGGCTAAAGTACTGTGTTCATGTAATACAAACTTCGGATCAGTTCCATAAATTAGCACTTTTCTAAACTTTTTATCTAGACTCTGGCTGTGTCCAGTATATATATATATATATTTAAAGATAGTTCTTTTGATTGCTTTCAGAAACCTTTTTTTTTTTTTTTTTTAGTAACCCCGAAATGCAAGCGTGGAGCTGTGGAATATCATAGCCTTTCTGTTTTTGTGTATCATTACACAAGATGATTATGAAAAAGAACAGCAAACACAAACTGATGCCATTTGGGACCCGTGACTGGCACAGAATACTTTGTTCTAGCAGCTCTAATAAGAAAAATGCCAATCAGGTGGAAGAGGAGAAGGGAGAGAGGGGGAGAAGGGTCCATCATTCATCAAAAGCAATGAGAGAATATAGACATAGACAGGGAGGATGGAGTGGGGAGAGCGATCAGATGATGTTTGGCTCTGGGCGTTAGGAAGTATCGTATGTGACACCTCCATGTGAGAAGGTTACGGCAGACCACTGTAAGGGCCCATGTAATACTCACACAGGAACACAGGAAGAGCTGACTACTGGACTTCAGCTTGCTGCTGTCTCTCGTCTCTGACTCTCTCTCTCACACGCACACAAACAAGCACAGCCATTAAATCTTTCAATATAGAGGCCTTTAAGAGCACTCTAATCAAAGGGTCCACCCAAACAAACTTACAGATCACAGATCGGCACCAATCAATATGTGGGTCTGGAGCTTAGAAGCCCTGGTCTTAGTGTGATTAAGCAGTATTTTGATTCATTCAGTTCATGATGTGACTACTACTACTAGTCTAGTCTACAACTACTACTAGTCTACAAACTACTAAATTCATATCTGTTTTTGCTCTTTGACTGGAACTGAGCCAGAGATAATGTTTGTGTTCTGGACTTTAAAATACACAGACTACCATTTAAAAGTTGGGTCAGTAAAAGTCTCTCACCAAGGCTACATTTATTAACTTAAAAATACAATAGGAACAGTAATAAATGTCAAATAACTCTTTTAATATGTTGTTTTAAGCAATTTATTTTGTGATGGCAAAGCTGAATTTACTCCAGTCATCAGTGTCTGTGATCTTTCAGAAATACGCTGATTTTGTGCAAGAAACATTTCTTATTAATTATGTTTTGTGGAAACCTTGATATAATTTTTTTAGGATTCTTTGATAAAACGAATGTTCAAAAGAAGGGCAGTTATAGAAATCTTGTGTAAGATTAGAAATGTTTTTACTTTCACCTTTGAACAACTGGTCACTGCTGAATAAAATAATTAATTTCTAATATTAATTTGTACAACATTACTGATCTAAGTGCTAATAAAAAAAAAAACATTTATACTTTAATAATCTGTAATAATTGATAAAACAGCCTTTCGAACTTGACCACTAACATGGTTATTATATACATTTATGCACAAATATTGAAAAATCTGTATAACAAAAATGGCAATGTTTCAAAATATTCAGTGAATTATCAGAAATTATAAGTGAATATTTGAAAAAAAAAAAAGAATAATTATAATTATACATCAGTCATAAAATACCTTGACTTTTTGAGGTGTTAATAACAGTTGTATCACATTAGTATTTTTTTCTTTAGGTTTACTGCCGAATTAGAAATTATTACCATTAATGCCTTAAAAACTGTTACATAAAATATCTACCAATAAATTGTGAATAAAAAAAAAAAAATGTAGTTAGCTTATTTGCAAGCTAACCAAATAATTACCATGTGGTAATAAGCCTGCTAGATTAGCCTATACCAATGCAAATGTTCAGTTATACTTTATTTGCTTTTGTTTGATCAGACATCAAAAGTATTAACCCTTAAGGTCTCAGGTGAACTCAGCTTAGCAGGCGGACCGGTCAGTTCATGACATCAGCCATTTAATTTGTCGCTATTGAAAAGAATATGAATGCTAATGGATAGCTTTGAAGCACTATTATAGACATGATGTTGTTTATCAAATTATTGTCAGACTGTGCTTTAGTGAATATCGGCCTAGCTATTTTTGCTTGTTCTGGTTCTTGCTTGTTCTTGAAAACACCCAAACAGTTCTCTGTACTCTCTCTATTCCACATGGGACGGACAGAATGATTGACAATTTTATTTTGAATAATTCATCCGAGTGTGTGAAGGTCAGATGATGATCTGGCTTGTGCCGCCCAGGACTTAGAGCAGAGGTGACATAGTCATCAAATATTTATTTACCCTGTGTACTCCCAATACACTCTCAAAATACACACACACACACTAACCCACCACCATGACCCTCAAACACTTTCTGACCGGTCCTGTTTCTGCATGAACTAGCCAATGCTTCTCTTAAACCAGGACTGATTTATAACCAATGCCAGAATTAGTAAAACAGAGAATCTGTTCCCAGGTCAGTGGGAAATGTACCAAAACTTTAAACAGTTTCACATTTTTGTGCGCATACAAATGCTTGGTATGTGCAATATGAGCCTGTGTCATCCTGCTGCATCATGTCTTTTCTGGCTTCTAGTTGCGCATTACTCATGCACACAGGTGCAGAGGGTGTGTGCTCTGTGTGGATGGAAACACTCCTGATAAGTAACTTTAGGAACTTAGTTTTGCAACTTTAATAATAATTTATTCATTATTATTCCATCCAAAATAAAGTTTTTGTTTATATATGTGTGTGTGCACTGTATATATTTATTATTTATATAGAAAGACAGTAGGCTATATACTTTTCAAAATATTGATTTTTTTTATTTACATTAATATTCATATAATTTATATTATATATACTATATATTTTTCTTAAATATACACATGCATGTATATACATAATAAATAAACACAAGACATACACAGATATTTAGTACACAAAAAAAAACGTTTATTTGGGATGTGATTAATCACTGCCCAGGACTAATAGTAATATATTAATAATAATAATAATAATAATGATAATATTTAGTTTGGATGCATTAAAGTGATGAAAAGTGACAGTAAACACATTTATAATGTTACAACAGATTTCTGTTTTAAATAAATGCTAAATCACAGTTTCCAAAAACATATCAAGTGTAATGTGGATAAGAAATAAGTTTAAGAACATGTATCTTGAGCACCAAATCAGCATATCTGAGTGATTTCTGAAAAAGACCATATGATGCTGAAGACTGGAACAATGGCTGCTGAAAATGCAGTAATAAATTATATTTTTAAATGTATTAAAAATTGAAGAAAGTTCATTCAAATTATAACAATTTCACAATATTACTGTTTTTACTGCATCTTTGATCAGATAATTGCAGCCTGCAGACATATCGGTCATATTTGTTATATTATTATTATTATTACAAATCACTTAATTTGTGATATTGCTTAATGTGTTAAATTGCATTATAATAGTAAATTAATATCATTATATATTATAATTAAATATATAACGCTTTGTTGACTTTGTTATTAATCACTTTGTTTACTTATGAATTTATATAATCATAAGAAAGCATCATGGCACCATTTATCTAAGGAAAAATGCTTAGCTGCATGTGTTTGTATCCTTACGTCAAGCAGTGAAGTTTTCATTGCATTGATTTGTTTACTGTGTGTGAGTGTGTGTGTGTGTGTGTGTTTAGAGAGAGGGTTTGTGTATTTCAGTCTACGGTAAAGGAAACAGGGTAGATGAAAATGTACTGTAAGCTTCTGATGTGCCTGCCATGTTTATTTGCTTAACGCTGAGATTTGAGGCCTTATAAATCAGCGTATTCAAACACAAATAAACACTTCACGGTTTTGAGCAGTAAAGGCATTTACCGTTATGTCTTCACACATGGAGTGAGTGTTATCCGCGCTCTTTCAGAAGGGCTCTCTGATGAACAGCACATGTTTGATTGCACCATGCACCTTGAGTCCGGATGTTTTTACGCTTCCACAGATCGTTGAGTAGCGGTAAGGAAGTGGGGTCTGGGTCACAGAGAAAAAGAGAGAGAGATCAATTTGAGCCATATGTGCTCTCAACTTCCTCAAACACTTGAACCCAGAACAGTTCAAGATATCATTTATATATTTTCAAAAACAGGCAATTATTACAGAAGCCAGACTAACCTTGGTCTATGTTATGCATAAACATAAAATATATAATGAACTTTTAACAATACTGCAATATATATTTTATATTTGTTGTGTACTTTTTGTATTGTATTTATTACTTACTTATTACATATTGTTATATATTATATTAATGCTTAATCGCATCCGGAATTTCTTCACATAATATTCACATAAGTTTCTGTTCATATATGTGTGTATTGTGTATATTTATTATGTGTATATATATATATACAAACACATGCATGTATATATTTACAAAAAATATGTTATGTTTACATAATAGATCTATTTATATATAATATAAATTTAATATTTATTTGACATATATATATTTAATATTTATATGAATATAAATAGAAATACATACATGTAAACACATGCAAATATTTTGAAAATATATGCATTACATATGTGTGTGCTTTTTATATGCATATATAAACAAAAACTTTTATTTTGGATGTGATTAATTGCAATAAATCATTTAACAGCACTAATATAAATATATATATTTATTTATTTAGTTTTTATGTTTTTACGTATTTTCTTTACGTTTTCTTTCAGGATGCGGTTAGGCTTATTTTCTTCCAATCTACTTTATTTAACAATAAAGTCAATGGTATTTCCTCATTTAGCTAACTAAGTAAACGTGTGTCTGTGCCTCATGTCCCAGCATGTATGTGGATGTGCTTGTTGAAGACTGTCACACAGGTGTGTGTGAGTGTGTTGGGTACATAATACAATTGGTTGGATGTGTTATTGAACTCAAGAGTCTCGAACTGCATCTCCAGGGAGCAACTGACAGCTGAGGTCAAAGGTCAACTGCGCCTCAATGATGGCCGATTAGTTTTGTTGTCAAAGCTTCACAAGTGAAGGTGGGGAGCACCGAATCTTATGAAGGCACATCACCTAGAAAAAACAACAAACAAAGAAAAGGAGAAAAGAAAATTCCGACAATGCATGTTCACTCAACACACACATATCACAACAACTACTGATGATTCACTGCTGTCACAAAAACACAAATGCGCCCACATGTCATTTGACTGCTTAAGCCTATCCAGTGAGGCCCTGCCCAGAGCTATGGAATGAGGAAAATAACACTTGTCAACCTTTCTTTTCTTTGTTTGTTTTCTCTGTCAGTGTCGTATTTCTGTCAGGTGCACAGAGCAGCACACCTGCAGTGGAGAATTGGTCTCTAATGCATACACTATTCTTTCCATCAATATTTCCTGGAAACTTTTTCGAATCTTCTTGTTGCCTGCCTGACTGAAACAATGTGTTCGAACGAATCGGTAGAGTGAATGATCAGTGAATCACTCATATAAACCACATGCATACAAACAAGGGACCAATAAATCTTAAAACTGGCGCATTCACAGAAAATGTCTTACTTAAAATAAAGCATATACTGTGATTTTAGAAAACATATCCTGTATGTCACCAAAACCTCAGTTTGTGTTTTGTCACCTCTCATTTTTCAATGTGAAGCCCAAGTTGTGTTTGTATTGGATTGAGCCACTGACTTGATTTATTGGTGACATTTTGAATGTACTGTTGGCAAAAAGGCCAGTCAGTAGCATATATTACACAAAAATGCTGTATTTTGGTAATGTCAAAAACTTTTAAGACTAAATAATGCTGGATAAACAAGCACATTTACTTGATTATGTAGTTTTGCATGTGAGTTGGAATAATGCATTTATAGACCTCATATAGGTGGTTCAGTCCTGCCCTTAAATAATCATGTGCTAGTGACTTTCTGATTTTAAGATGGTGTTAAGAATGAATTCAGTAATGCTGAATACTTTTGCAATGCACAGGTGATATTAATGACACAGTGACAGTGATGAAGGTACAGTGTTGACTGCTCCACCAGCAGCTGTTGGGAGTTAGACATGCAGAACTGCAGTGCATCTTCCCTGTCACGGTCCTGTCATTCAGCCTCTTCTGAACACCCTGAACGAATCCACCGCCCCACTCTGAAAACCCAAGGCAGAGATAACACATCGCACTTGTGCTTCACACCCCCGCTGAATTATTGGTCTGTATGTTTCCGCTGTCTTGGAAGTAAGAACAAGGTCCATTATTCACCAGATTCCTTGTTTGACAGCATGCTCTTGTAAATCAGTTGTTGGCTTCGGTCGATGCATCATGCTGGAATCATTTTCAGTAAGAACAGAACCTGGCATTACAATGCAAGTCTTTGGATTGCTAGGTTTCCTGTGTGACTTAGCTCTCCATTGCTCATATACAGTATGTGTTTCAAGGGTTAATATCAGAAGCACTACACATTTTATGTAGTTTAAAAATCATTTCAGTGTCTAAAGACATTTCAATCATTGTTTTTTTTACGTTTTTCATACTTTCAATCAAACTGTTCATCTGCAAACAAAGTAAATATAGCAGATACACCTGCTGTCTCTCACTCAGATAACACTTTTAAAGCTGTTCACATAAATATTTAACAATAATTATATTTTCAAAAGGGAGATTATATAAAATGCATGAAAAAATGTATAATGTATATTTTTCTGAAATACTTTAGACAAGTTGTCACACTTGTTTTGCATTTATATGAGCACATTAAATGATTAATCGTGATTAATCACATCCAAAAAAAAGTTTTTTTTATAGATGTGTTTGTACTGTGTATATTTATTATGTATATATTATATAAGTTATATGAATATAAATATATACCATAAATACATATACATTTTGCTGTATTTGTGCGTATTTATATATACATAATAAATATACACTTTATACATACACATATATTATGTAAACAAAAAAGTTTACTTTGGATGCAGTTAATTACGATAAATATATAAATTAACAGCATCATTTATATATTACAGTTAATATAAATATAAAATATTTATATATTATTTGTACTTAAATAATTAAATGTTATATTACAAATATTTTATATATTTGTTCTCTCTCTCTCTGTCTCTCTCTCTCTCTTTATATATATATATATATATATATATATAAAATTACATAGCATTTATATAGTTTATTTTTCTAGTTTTATATATGACCAACAATTAGAAAAATGTAAAAGCAAGTTTTCTGTTTTTGGAATGAGAATGAATTATTTCTCTTTTTCTTTGCCGCGCTCTCTCTCTGACTCTCTTTCTGCGTTTGTTTTAACTCTGTCATGAATGAATGAACATGGCTGATTAAACGAGGGAATTTGCTTTGTGGTTTCATAGGGTTAGCGTTAGCATATTTCTATCGAGCTGAATCCACAGAAGCTTTTATTTGGCCAGTAAACGGGACGCTTCACATAAGCATGCTTTGGCAGTCTGTTGTTTATATACAGACACACTAGCTCATGTAACACTAAATTAAAAAAATGTGAAAACCCGACACTGTCTCTCGTGACTCTACTGGCAAGCGTACAGTCCTCCAGAAGTTTTTCTGAGGAAAAATGGCTTTTCTTCCATGTTCTTTGTACTCTAGGCACAACAAATTAAACCGATCAGTGTTGCATTCTCGCAAAGCCCGACGTTTCAAGTAACCTCTATTATTCTGAAATACATGCGTCAAAATATCTATACAAATTAGAGCGTTCCTCAGCCAAAATGATTATTTCTATTTAGGTTATTCACATTCTGGCTGGAACGGTTGTGCCTAATTGGGGGTTTGGAGATAATGGCTCTTTCAGAGGGCTGTCAGCCAAAGGAATGGACGTTTCTGGAAAGTCCTCTGGCAGTTGGTGCATTGGGTATTCAGTGTGAGGCCCTGGCCCGTCTCAAGTGCTCACAGCTGGATGCTCTAGAAGACTGGAGAACTGAAGCCGTGTCAGGAGACTGAATGGGCCTCGCTGTATAGGCCTCTGTCCTTATTTACTCGCGGAGCTGGAACCTCTTGTGTTTGAGCTCAAATTGAGATGCATACCTGAGCACGGCTGGATGAAGAAAGACTAAAGCTATTCATCCAATTCTTGGAAATTGGTTATTTGCTTGATTCTTTGTCATATTCCTTGACATTGTTAGAAATTAATTAGCTGTGATTGGTTTCCCACAGTGCAGTCTTTCAGTAAATGAACACATTTAATATTATTATATTAAAATGTGTATATTTTATATGTTGATGTGATTCAATTGAGTAAAAACAGTAATATTGTAATTTTTTCAAATATAATTTTAAAAAACTGTTTTCTATTTTAATACATTTTAAAATGTCATTTATTGCTGTAATGCAAAGCTGAATTTTCAGCATAATTTCTTCCGTCTACAGTTCAGTGTCCTTTAGAAATCATTCTCCTATGCTTATTATATTTTATGAGAAACTACAATTAAAATATTTGGGGTAATTAAAATTAAAATCTTTGTAAACACATAATTGTAAATGCATGTGCATTCTGAGAATAAAGCAGCCAAACACACCTACACGTATTCCTCACCAATTTTCAGTAAATGTTGTACTGATCCGTGCAGTCTCACAGAGCTGTGAGCCACAAATGTTCAGAAGGTGGCAACCATTATCCCATTATCTATAACAGGGGCCCCAGGGGTAGACCGCCATAAGCTGTGCAGCTGCAGCAATCAATGGCAAAATCACCACTATTGAGAGTGTTTTACCAGAGCGTTGTCATCAGGGTAACAGGTCTCAGATCAGCGTGGTGGAAAAGGGAGGGACAAACTTGTTGTCTTGTCAGAGGTGGGTGATTATGAGGTGCAGAGGTCAAGAAATCGGATGGGCAGTGCACTCTGGGAAATCACTTTCCCTCCTGAAATCTTATCAATTACAACGAATGACTGAGCCATTGTAAAGATTGCTATTGTTTATTTAAAGATAATTACATTTTCATTTTAATAATCTTATATTTTTGTGAATAATGTAATGCTTTTGAAAAAAATAAATATTTTGTGAATATATATATTGTGAATATATGCTTTATATGTATTTTTTCATTTTATAGATTTAATTTTATTCCCCTTTTTAAAGCTTTTTTCTTCAATAAAGAGATGATTTCATGCATTTAAAGGGATAGTTGCCCCAAAACGTAATTTTCTCACCCCCATGTCAATCCTAAACTGTATTCATTCACAACTGATCACATGAAGTGAAGTGAAGTGACTTGTGGCCAGGTATGGTGACCCATACTTGGAATTCGTGGTCTGCATTTAGTGCCCGAGGAGCAGTTGGGGGTTCGGTGCCTTGATCAAGGGTCTCACCTCAGTCGTGGTATTGAAGGTGAAGAGAGCTGGATATTCACTCCCCACCACCTACAATTCCCGCCGGACTTGGGACTCGAACCCACAACCTTCAGGTTACAAATCCAACTCCTTATCCATTAGGCCACTAGCAATGTTTCTCGGCCTGATAATTTGTGATCTTAAAGGAATAGTTCACCCAAAAATGTAAATTATTCACCCCCAAGCCATCCTAGGTGTATATTACTTTCTTCTGTTATACGAACATAGTCTGAGATTTTTAAAAATGTATCCTGGCTCTTCCAAGCTTGGTAATGCTGGTGGATAGTGGCCCTTATTTGAAGCTCCATAAATCGGAAAATATTCATTGTGAAACTAACCTATATGCCCCCGGGGGGGTTAACACATGTCTTCTGAAGCAGATCAATGGGTTATTGTAACAAAAATATTTCTATTTTTGTTCATCTGAAATAAGAAAAAAGTTATGTACACCTAAGATGCCTTGGGGGAGAGTAAAATATGGGTTAATATTCATTTTTGGGTGAACTATTACTTTAATACCTGGTATAAACTGGTCAAAAGGTTAAAGGAATCATGCATAACAAAACTAATTTCTATGCGCACATGTGGTGTCATGACAGTTCAGCTTGGATGAGTGACAAAAAAACGTACACCTCAAAGGTGAGATATGCTTTGTGCGACATGATTGATTGTTAGATAAATATGTAAAATCGTGTTGAACGTACATGCCAGAGCGATGCAGTTGCTTTAGCAACGTTCTCCAACTTCTCCTTAGTCAGTGTAACCGGGTGACTCTTTGCTTTGTGTACACAGAACTTACAAAACTAGAATTATGCACAAGTTCTTTCCTGTGCAAAAAGAAGCAGAAAATTTGCTGTTTGCTTTGACAAAGTCGTACAAAGTTTTGACAAATGCTTTTCTTTTGATATTTGGCTTGGGCTCACGGATTCCAACTACAAAGTCACCCCTCTCTTTGAACTGTGCAAATAATGGACTTTTGAAATGGGTTCATTACACCATGCTAATTTCTATTATGAGCGATTAAACGCAGCTCCCCCCTCCTCCCTATCATAGCCGTCGCCAGGAGCGGAGCTCTCTGTAGGGGTTCTGGTTCATTTGGGCTCCACTCCCACCCCTCCCTCCGGTGCGACTATTCAGCCGACCTGGCCCAATCTATTCAGTGCAGCTCTATTCAGGTCTGGGAAAAGAAAGAGGGCCAGCGAGAAAGAGAGCGAGAGGGGAGAAAGAGGAAGAGAAAGAAAGGTTTCACAGCTGCAGCTGCTAAACGCAGGGTTTGGGATTGCTGAGCATGCGTGGGTTTCAGACCACTAAAGGGCTTTGGCCCCTTCTTCTCATCTCGGCCTTCGTTCTTTCTCTCACCTTCCCTCCTTTATTGTGCCTTCTAAAGGACAAGAAGAAAGAGGAGGAGGAAGAGGAAGAAAACAAGAAACGTGGTGTTCTAGGGCAGCTGAATAGGGTTATATTCCTGGTGGGATTGTCTTAGTTCAGCTCTATCTTAAAGGAAAAGTTCACACAAAAATTACTTCTTGTGTCAAACCTGTATGACTTTCTTCTTTTGGTGCAATAAAAAAACAGACATTTTGAAAAATGTTATGTTAAATATTTTGAATAGGCCCTGGAATAGTCATGCTTCGGAAAAGACAAAATACACCTTAAAAGTATAATATAAGCAGTCTTATGTGACATATTCCAAGAAGTCGTTTAACAGCTTAGGGATTGAAACAGAGTTTCAGAGTTTTTTTCTGTTAAAAAGTTCCCCTCCAGTGGACTGTTAAAGTAACAGTTCACTCAAAAATTAAAATTCGCTGACAATTTACTCAGTCTTTGCCATTGAAAATGTATTAGTTTTTCTAATATGTGATGTAGATGAGTTTTTTGAGGAAACAGATTTGGAGAAATGTGCTTTCTAATAATTACTTCACTTGTTCTGCAGTGAATGGGTGCCGTCAGAATAAGAGTCCAAACAGCTGATGAAAACATCACAATAATCCAGCGAAAACTGTCGCTTCTTGACAAAATATGAGTCTAATCCATAAGTCTTCCTCTAGTAAAAAGGCCATCCCCTGTTGTCTTCTCCCATTAAAATCCACCACATATTTGTTTTTTTTAACTATTTTGGACTGTTTTGGTTGTAAACTGTGCTTGATCTGTGCATATTTCTTCCCTGATGTAATACGAACATTTTCCAAATCTGTTTTCTGATGAAGAAACAACCCCATCTGAGAGAGAGTACACATTCAGTAACACTTTATTTGGATAGTCCACTTTAGATATTAGTAGTAACTTTGCAACTACATGTAAGCTAGCAGTCATTGGAGTATTAGTAGTCTGTGTGCTTAAAAACTTTAATGGGTCCATACCATACAACAACTGACTATCAGAAACTTTGCAAGTATGTGTCAACTTATTCTACTAAACCTAAGCCTACCCTAACTACCCACTCTGGGAGTTAATAGACATGTAGTTGCAAATTAAGGGACAGTCGTTCGAGTCCCAAGTCCGGCAGGGATTGTAGGTGGAGAGAGTGAATAACCAGTGCTCTCTCCACCTTCAATAACACGACTGAGGTGAGACCCTTGAGCAAGGCACCGATCCCCCAACTGCCCACTCCTCCGGGTGTGTGTGTGCACTTTGGATGGGTTAAACGCAGAGCACAAATTCCAATTATGGGTCACCATACCTGGCCACAAGTCACTTCACTTTCACAAATTAATGAGAAGTAGTTGACATGTAGTTGCAAAGTTACTTACAGTTATAATGTCTAAAGTGGACTATCAAAATAAAGTATAACCCAAAAGCCAAATCGGCCTGATTTGTAATGATCACTCAGAAAGCTTGAAGTGATTCAGATCTGAGTAAGACTGTTTCATCCATGAATCAGACATTTGTCATCTGAATGTGTAATGTAATATTTCTATTACATTACATCTTAAAATTGGACAGTTGTCTGTGAGTCACAGTTTGTGAGGGAAGCTAAACAAGCAGTTAAGTCAGGTCTGAATTTGTCTACATTTCAGTCCCCAGCGGGCCACTTTATCAGTTTTATCTCTTGAGAGACTCTCTTAGTCTAAGTAAATCAGCGTGCCCCTGTTCACCGCAACCCCCCTGCAAAGACGTAATGACCACTTCCCACAGCTCATCAGCCACTTAAGATAATGTAATGACATTGATAAATCACCCATAAATCCGTGCCTCAAGCATGTGCCATGCGCTCATTTATGGTGGACGGGAATGAGGATCATGTAACTTTAAATAAATTGAATTTCCCCGGCCGGGCTACCATGTTCATTGGACTCCACTAAAGGTGTAATTTAATATACGTACTGGAGTTTCTGTAGATTTACCAGCTTGATAAGATTATACACACACCGTGTAAGGTTTTAAAGCTATACAGTGAAGAGTTTTGGCAACTTTTCTCAATTTTTCTTCCAAAATTCTCAATGAATTACATTTCATCCCCAATTTTCCTGACTTCATGTATATTTATGTCATGGAAAAAGTATGGTGGATGAGAAATGACTTAAATATAAATTAATTAATTAACATAAATTAATAAATAAATACATGTAGAAATACATAAATAAATAAATGAATAAATAATAATTGAAATAAATAAAATGCTTAAATGCTTAAATTTATTTGTCAAAAGTATCATTTTTAAATGTGCTATTTTTGTATTATTTGTGTTATATTTATTTTTACATTCTACATCATTTCTACCTTTTTTTATTTGTACATTCAAGGAGTCTGTTTATTTTTCTTTTTACATTTATTTATGCATTTCTACATTTATTTATTTTTGCATTTCTGTGTCTGTATGTTAATAAGGTAGGCGGTCCTAACCTTTTCTCAATGCAGGATTAAATTTAAATGAAATTAAAATATAATGTAAAACATTAAATAAATATATAAATTAAACTGAAATTTAAAAAGTATGTTTATTAGATATTGCACAAATGACATAATTATACCTTTAGTCTGAGATCATAGTTTTACAATCCTGCCCAGTTTCAGAGACAAAACCAGGACTGGCATAAAAAAAAACAAATAAAAAAAAAAACTCAACAAAAGAATGCTGCTAAACAAAAGATGCATCACCTCTTAAGCTCGGCCATACAGAAGTCGCATTTCACACGCTGCGTTCCTGCCCTACGCCACACACACACACACAAAAAATGTTCCAGACCATCACTTCTTTTATCACATATTTTGGCCCTATTAAAACACTCTTGCTCGAATAAACAAGAGCTTCACAGTGGTTGCGTTCTCCACCCTGCCAGCATATGAGAGGCAGCGTCTATACATCACACCTGAATCTGTGTGCTGATTGAGGATGTATAAACACCAAGGAGACGTTGCCCAGGTAAACACTTAAGCAAGCTGTTAACACAAGACTGTTACAACAAGGCATGCCTTCTCTAGGGATGACATCAAGTGATGGGCAACCTTCGCAACACTCGAGAACAGGTCAAGGAGGAGACATCTTTCAACAGGCACGGTTTTGGCCGGTGCATGATGAGCTCTGGGAAATGAAAGGAACTTGGCAGAAGTGGGCCAGATCCACTCACTTTATTAAACAAACAACAGTGAGAAATGTAAATGTTAGTGTGCGTACACAATAAAAAAAAATCCCTACCTTCTTGTTTGGACACCTGTGGAGGGACTGTGCAAAGTTCCTCTTGACTCATGCCCCGGGGGCCTAAAGATAAAGACACAGCTAACAGAGTGTTTTCTTAAAGGAATAGTTCTCACAAAAATGAAAATCAGTTGACAATTTCTTATCCTCGGGCCATGTAGGATGTAGATGAGTTTGTTTCTTCATCAGAACAGATTTGGAGAAGTTTCTATGTTACTTGCTCATCAATGCATCATCTGGAGTGCATGGGTGCCGTCAGAATGAGAGCTAATAAAAACATCTCAAAAATCCACGATTAACCCCACAAATCAAGTCCATCATTTAAAGTGCCGCTATTATGGATTTAAAAAAAAAACTTTTCATGAAGTGTGTACCACAGCTCTAAGTGAATGAAAACATCCTGCAAGTTTTAAATCTGAAAGTTTTTGTCACTCAAAAAAAAAGAGCTGACTCTGAATCATTGAAATTAGTCATTTTTAAAACAAAACCCCAAGCTGTTTCATGTTGAAGCCAATTATTGTCTGCCCACTTTGATGTCTTGTGAAGTGAAACGTTGTTTCATAATGAAGAACTTTTCATTAAAATAATGGAAAAGATATCTTAATGATATTTATTAATTAATCTGTATTAATTAAGAGATGTTCACACTTACATATTCAGTAAGGAACATATGCTACTCATTGTTTTTATTGAGTGGTCACATTATTTAGGTATAACTATATGAAACGTGCATAAAAATCATTTCACTAAAAATCTAAATCAATGTATATTTAAAATGAGTGACTTACAATCACACTGTAAATCGCTGTCAGTAGGAACGCCCCCTTTTGCCATCAGCATTGCAATATACCAGGCAATGTACAGGTGATGCAACTATAATTGTCTAAAATGTACCGCTCAGTACAGACTCATTGAATTACAGCACATTTAGACCAGTGCATATGAAACCTTTCTTCACGCCTCATCTGAAACTCAAACTGCGTTTTCTCCTTTGGGTTTAGGGATTCTCGCTTTTTAGCCAGGACTCAGAGATATGATGAGACGTGCAAGTGTCTCTGCTTCCTATTAACCCAGGCATTTCCTCGCTATAGCGCGCACCCGTTAAACATCCAGAGATAGCACAACGTGCTGGCTTCGTTTCACGCCTCTCCATTTTACTGTTGACGAATAGCTTGAGCAGATGGACTCGTTATCTTTGAAGATTCCAGCACGGCCAGCATGATAAATTGGCACAGGCTTGCAACACACATAGGCACACTGACAAAAACACACAAAACGCAGCTCACGCAGATGGAGCGGCATCCCTTCCAACCGTGAATTATCTACCGTTTAAAAACTCTGGTTCAGGCCCACTTCACCTCACTCTCTCTTCCAGAGAAGCACCAAATCCAATGTCTTCATGTGCTGCACAATCTGTCCAAAACCTCGCACAAGGCTCTTTCATCTTCTTCCAGCTGTGGATGTGCACTGGATGGAGCGAGAAGAGAGAACAAGAAAGAGAAGTAAGGATCTCTCATCTGATACGCACATTAGTTTACTGGCAAACTTTCTCACCACTATAACTGATCCAAAAACATCCCAGAGACGGTGTTTGCTAACATTCTCAGGTGTGTGCTGGATAAAACGTTATGTGCGAAATACAGCAGTTTAAGCCGATTATTTTAATCAAATCGGGTAGAATTCATAGCTATGTCCCATAAAAACAATACAAACACACAATAATAGCTATAATCACTATAAAGTTTCACTTTACAGATTCATGTGTAAATGCAGATTCAGTGCATGCTATTTGTAAATTAGTGCTGTCTTTTGCTATTTTGAATTTAAAGTATTGTATTGTTTTTCAAGTTCACCAACACTACTGATACTACCCTTCTAATGCTAAACTGTGTCTCTTTATGGCTCTTTATGGTCTCTTGACACTTGTGTCACTTCCAAGTTATTTGTAAAGCAAATGATTTACAGTCGGCACACTGACAGATAAATCATATATGAAACCATGTCAAGAGCCCTCTCAGAATAGAATAGAGTCAAATACCATTTGGGTTAAAGAGGACAAAATGTGGGATCACTTATTTAAATAAATATAGGCTATTTATTAGCAATATGGCTTCAAGTTTATGTCAATATGACGTGAAAAAATCTTACCAAAATTGTTGTCACTATAAGGTTACTTTTAAATTGATGCCTGTTTGTCAACGAATTTAGCATGAAATAGAGACTTTTTTGACCATTTTTACAAATTACATTTTTTCACATTTTCTGTGTCAAAAACAACATAAATGTGAACTACAATAAATAAATAAAACACAGAAAGTAAATTGTTTGTTTTACTTTCCTTATTTGACATTCTATGTGTATATACTATAGTTAAAAATAATATTATATAATATTCATAAAACAGATATGTAGCCCTGAACATTGTCCCTTTAAGACGCGATGAGAGTGAAAGGAGGCGGCGCAGTTTCGCACTCTGGGTGGGAAAGATGGGCGGAGCTACAGCGAGGTGACTGACAGCTGAGCCCTGGAACGTCCAAAATCGTAGCGCCTGGGCGCTCCGAAGCAGCCAATAGGATCCAGAGTTTGACTGTTAATCATTCTCCAAGCACCAATCGGAAAGCAAAACGAGGGAATCTTTATCACTCCCGAAGTATCCAACGTGGGACGAAAGAACGTCTGGATAAAAAGAAAGTAAAGTCCGGGAGGGAGAAAAACAAGCGGTTGAAATGGTCAGAAGTGCGAGGTGAATTAGTGAATTATCGGAGTTTTCGGACCGTACAACGAGATCAAGATAAAAGCTTCCCAGTTCCTTTAAACCGCGCTCGCTCAGGGAGAGAGAGAGAGAGAGAGAGAGAGAGAGAGAAGGAACAAACGCGACCCGCAAAGTTCACAACAGTCAAGAACTGTTTCGCTTCAAAAGTGGTTTATTATTATTCACTTATGTGATCCAAACGCCTGCCTTCGCAGCTCGGAAACTTTATATCAAGCCCGTGAACAAGCGAGAGCCTCAAACTTTTTCAGGAGTACGGGTTTTCCTGAGGAAAAGTTTCTTTAAAGCGCCGGAGATCAGATTTTCTTTCAACGCGCTCGCATGGAGTTAATGGACACGATCTACTATGTTTTTACTTTTCGTTTTCACGGTTCACTTGGGATCAGCACGTTATAAAAACTTAAGAAACACCGCTGACGATTTAAACTCCTCAAACTACATTTGATCCAGGGCATCTCTCTTGCCAAAACAAAGCGCCTGTCTATCTCCCATCCAGACCCCATTTTCAACCTTTTAAGGACAACTGCATTTAGTTTTGGCATCTGGACAAGTTTCTTGTATTGCCTCGTCGTGATTCACCTTTGATTTACTTGCGTGGTGGAGCAGGGGAGTTAAATTTTTTTTTACTGTGGACCGTTTTCAAGTGCAGGACTGATGCATTGCCCCAAAACAACGCAGTATAATTTGATATTACCGTTGGGTAAACAACTTAATGAAGGCGAACTACTCGGACTCTGAGAAACTCAATAGGTTCGAGCTGTCCGTTTGTGGATGAGAGAGATCAGTCGTTAAGCGCTGAGACAACTGGATACAAAATGGCGGCGTGGCTGGGACAGATGGGATCACTTTCATATCATGTGTTTTATTGGCTTTTGACGCTGGGACTGTTAATCAATTATAGCGCACCGTGTCCTCAAAACTGTACGTGTACGCTTGATACGACCGACTGCAGTCATTTAGACATTACTGATGTCCCTCAAGACTTGCCTAAGAGCACTGTGCATCTGTAAGTACACAAAACTGTCCGGGCCGAACCAAATATCCATTCAAAACATTATTCTCTTCAAAACAACATGCTTTAAGTTCTTTAACGCTCTTAACTGAAGTAAGAAAATGACTTGAAAGTCACAGAATAACAAGTGTCGTGTTCCATAATGCCTTACACTTACTTCATTTTCTCTATCCGTTAAAATCATGAAAGGGTATTGGTTATAAGTAGTCTCGCACCTGGTTGTGGTCTGTCCGGTTATGACATGCTAGTTACTGTCATAAGTTTGGAAACTCTGACAACTCTGTTCTGGGAGGCCTGCTGATATTAGTCAATGAAACAACGATCACAATCACTGGTTTATTTGCTGGAAGATAGTCCTTTAGTCCTTGAAACCCCATATTTATTAATATTGTTAGACTATAGTGCTAAAAAATGTAATAAAGGTTTTATACAGAGTTTATTTTATATTTTATATAAGTCTATTTTAAAAGTATTAGCTCTGACAGGCGTCACCTTCACTTAGACTTTAGATTTTTTCATAAACTATGACCATAATAATGCAGTTTAGTGATTTTGACTTTAGCCTATATTTGGTCTGGCTTATCAGATTTAACATTTTTAATTTTCTTTATAAGTGCCCTATACTAAGATAGTAGATCTAGCCTAGTTAGTCTCGTAGTAAAAACTGACAACAGTGGCAGTTGTTGTTTTTATGGTCATCTGACATATTTTAAACTCCCAGCTATATTAAACATCACACACACAAAGTATAAAGCTCCTAACATTTTTTTCCTCAAACATGACACTGAACACTTTTATAGACATCGTTTTGGGCGTATGGTGTTAATGTAATGTATCAGTGTGTCCTAGACAAAGTTTCTAAGGTGTTATCAGTCTGGGTGTTCAAGATCACGATCATCAATTTCAAAGGGAACGATTTTACTGTCCAGTATTATCTTTAACACCTTCACTGCATGTTTCATCACTGCAAAGATACCTGTTTTGTCTGTTGATTTCACAAAAGCGGATCCCTTACTGTTCTTGTCAGGTTTAAAAGTTGGTTATCTCGCACAAGTTTCAACACGGAAGCATAAACTGAAGTTATGAGCTATCTGTTGTGCAGTTTATATGATCCGATTCACTACATTTTTGATGTTTGGTATTTTGTTGGGCTTTATTTGGAATATATGAAGACAACCTAGAGATAGCTTTTTTTAAAGACAAGAAGATTAGTTGTAACCAAGGGTGGCTGACTTAATCGTTCTTTGTCTGATAGGACCGTGAAACATTCATTTACACATGATATCAGGCTTTAGATGGGAATGATTGGGCAGGTAGCTCTGTTGGTGTTCTGCCTCAAGGACTGTCTAACCTACTGCTGAGTAATTTGACCTGGTCTGCCTGAGTGCTTTAGTCTGTGGCCCTTGACTATACCATTTAAATTCATATTGTAATTTTAGTGGGAAGCTAATATGACGTGTTTCAGGATATTCAGCGAGAAAAGATTGGGAAGGTTGGACTTGATTATTGGATTAGATGGTGAAAAGTGGTCTCTGTATGACAGGTGGTTGGAGAAAAGGGTTTGAAATAAAGGGTGTGTGTACATCAGTGAAAAGGTAAAGTAGAATAAATCATTAGCAATAAGATTAGGAATGTGTAATAAGAAAATAAATGAGCACAAATTCTATTTCATGTTGACTGTAACTCAGCTACAGATCAATTGCAGGAAAAGCAGGGCTTTAAGCATGAAACGACAATAAATAATTGGTTTATTCCATATTACGTTGTTAAATTGGTATATTAAATCATTTAAAGCATCTTGTTTCAAACTAGTATTAGAAGTGGTTAAAAAGCAGTGACAGTGCTTTTATTGAGAGGGTGCAACCGCCCAACAGGTGATATACATTTCCTTCTGACTTTCCTTATTTATGGTCATTAAAGCATGACCATTTTTAATATTCAAACCTCATTGACCGCAACAGCATTATGCCAAAACAACTGACTCCTTGTTGTTTTTAACCAGTGGCTCTTTGTCTCTCAAAAGCTTAAGGCAACTGTGGTCTATCATAATGCTGATTATTTATTCTCATTAATCCCTACAACTATCCCTACTCACATGTCGCTATTCATGTTCATCGCTTTTGTACGCCTCTCTGACAGTTGACAAGCAGTCAAAGCGCTAGTGCTTGTGACATCCAAACCTGTTGCTTGAGTAACCAGGCCGCACAAACTCGCCCAAGGAACTTCAAACCGCGTTTTAGCATTTCCATGAACTTAAAGGCATGTTCCAGCATCTTAATGTCCCTTTATCATCTGCTCTCATGTTGACAGATCCAACAGAAGCTGGATTTTTAAAGCTATAGGCCAGAGATAGCTTTTTCGGGTTGTCCGTCTGCAATATATCAATCAAGAGTAGAAAAACCTTTGGTTGGAAAAACCCTGTGGACATGGCCTGAGTATAAAATCAAGCCTTAATACCTTCCAGTTGTCCAAATAGTTTCTCCATACTACCCATTTTTTTTCTTTCTTTCATTTAATGGTTCCCCCATGGCTCACAGAGACCTTGATGGCGAGTAGAAAGCAGCGAGGTGTTGGCATCGTCAACTTGCACATGGCCCTTTGTGGATTCAAGTTAACTTTGAGATATGGGCCTTAAGACTCTATTAAGATAAAGACTGATGGAGTTATTCATAGTGAGGGTTAGTTTGCCCCAAAATCATTCTTTGTTTTGTGGAACACAAGAAAGTATAATGTTGGCAACCAAACAGTTTTGGTGACCATTGACTTGCATTGTATGGACACTAAGACATTACTGAAAACATCTTATTTTATGTTCCACAGAAGAAGTCATGGAAACATATGAGGGTGAATAAATGATGAAACGTTTTCTTTTTGGGTGAACTATGCCTTCAACCTGAGTGCGGAGGAGACGTCGAATTAACTGATGAATGTTATGAGTAATCTTTACTGGCTTCACCGATGCATGACACAGTCCTCCAAACTCTCCATCTGCGAATTTGAAAAAGTTGTCTGAATTCCTCGTGAATTAAATTATTTTCTTTTAAAAATGTTTCCTGCGTCAGATCCATCTGTAGTATAGAAAAATGAAGCAATTTTGGTTTTGATTATGGAAATATATGCATGTCTTTGGCGTCTTGCATCCATCAGGACTAACCCTTTAAAAATTCAAGATAAATGAGATCCGCTTTTGATTAAATAGCTATTTGATTTTTGCCTGTTTATTCAGTGCGCTGTGAATACCGAGGTGATGGAAACAGTTTGGCTTGATGTAACGAGGTTTATGAGTCTTACTTCTCAAAGTAAACTGCAACGACCCTTTGGTGGCCCACCTGATTGTTTTGAAAGCAGAGGGGGTGGTGGTTGGTTTGTATGTGCAACCTGGGTTGCCACATGTGTGAGTGTAATTTGGTCACCCTTTAGACTTGGTAAAACGCCTGCCAGATTTTTCTCACCACCGTGAAGAGCATTGTGGGGGACGGTCTTTTTTACTTTACGGTCCCTGTCACCTGTTTTGGAGCTGCTGTGTAAACCTGAAAGTTAAGGGTGTGGTGCTTCTTTGGCCAGTTCAATGTCACGGTCCATTGCTTTCCATTGACGAAATTTCTAGATCTTGATCTGCTTCTCCGACCCATTGTTTATTCTTTCAGCATGTGGAAACCAGTCAGCAGTATGTCATTAGCAGTCAAACTCGTTTTGATGCTTTTTCATTTCGTTATCTGAGCAGTATGCCTTATTAATCCCGTCACTGTAGATTGGGGTCGCGCTCAAAAACAGCAACTTGCATTCTAGATTTTTTGACAGCATAACGCATAACACATGTAAAAGCTGAACTGGTATGCTCCAGGTGTGTGCGGTAGCCTGGAGCGGAGTTTGCTTGCGTTATCGGATTGTGAGTTAAAGGAGTGCCTTGCCGTGTTTAGCTTGGCCTGCATGGCACAGAGGTTAACGGCACCTTCCGTTAGCACTGCTCTTGAGGAGTTTCCATGCATTCAAGGACATTTTCTCCATTGATTTATGCCCAGGCCTTTTCCAGTCAGCCAAAATGCAAGGTTTTGTCAGTTAATGTGCATAAAACTTAAAACTAGAGATTTAATGGTGAGCTGACAGAGCGAATATCTTCCGAAATGCTGGTGTTTGCTATTTGGACTAGTTTAGATGTAGACGAGTGTTGTTATGTCTTGGTTAGGGGAATGGTGGCCACACTTGTACCAAAATCGAAATTCCAAAAGGATCAAACAAATATTCCAGATTCTCTTTCTGTTGAGACACATTTGAGCACCTCCTTCTCTCCCCTCCTTTGTTTAAGTGTCTACAAAGTGATGGATGACTCATCTGTGAATTCTGTACATCTGGTAAGAGTTTAGAGATCTGGAAAAGACATAAAAAACAGTGAAAGTAAGGGGAGGGGTGAGAGAATTGGAGAGTAACAGGCCTTATAGAGCACCCCCAGCACATTTGGTCTGGAGACTAAAATCACCATTTTACATTCTGTGAAAGCGTTACTGACAAACTACCCCTTAACCCCATACTGCATGTAGTTTCCAGATGTTTTATGGCATTAAACCATAGTGTGCAGGCATATAGGCGCATATGCATATTCTGGTGATCAGCAGTTTCTGTGATCAGTAACATCAATGCAAATTCCCAACTTGTGTTTTTTTTTTTCCTTCATTTATTTTGGGCTAAACATTTCCCATGTTTAACAGCGATGCTGTTGTCAAATTATAATAATAACAATAATAATAATATTGTTCAATGTTGTTTTAGTCATTATGTTTTTATCATTATGTTATTTTTTTGTCAATTTTATATTGTCATTTGTCATTATTATTTAATGTCTGTATAGTTACCCTAGTGAAAAGAAGTCCAATTAAAGAACGTGCTTAGTATATTTGATTGTGCTAAAGTGGAACTGTTGCAAGTATACTACTAATATTACACAATCCTCATTAAAAGTGACATAAACATGCATTTTAGGCTTATTAATAAGAAATATGCATTGTACTCAAGTAACACTCCAAATAAAGTTTAATTAAAATTATTATATTGAGTAGGTCTCGAGTCATCTATCAGTAAATATGTTAATAGATTTGAACTATACTTAGTATGAAATAAATATATTTTAAATATATTACTTTTTTACTAGGGTATTATATGCCCATATAGTTCGTTTTAAATATTTTTATTTTAGTACATCAAGTTAAACTACATGAAAATGAAGTGTGTGCTTTGGCAACAAGAAATTAAAAAAGTTTTGATACATTTTTAATATATGTATCAGTAAATGTTTATTTTTAATTAGGCTAAGTAATATAATTATTGAATGCATATACGCTAAATATAATACTAATGCTGTAGTGTGATATTTGATCACAATTGAGTCTTTCAAATGTGCATTTAATTTTATTTTCTATTTAGATGACTGACAAAGCCCTATATGTACAGTGTTTTTGCCGCGTTTGAATTATTCCCTGGTGTGTACATATGCAAATTTGACAACGCTGGTCGTATAGTCCCACAAAATTAAATTTGATATATGTTTCATACAGTATATGATGAGTATACTGCTGAAGTTGACCACTCTGATGTTTCCGGCTAAACTAGTGGTGCAATTACTCCCAGAGTTTTCCTTTCTGTTAAGATAATAAACCGTATGCAAGGCAACTACTCCATAATCACTTGTTCTGTTCACTTTGAAGTTTTCTGGAATAATCTGTCACGAGCTGGTCTGTAACTATGCAGGACGTATTTTTTCATACCCTGGGTTTTCATTACAAGATTAATAATTATCAATTAAAAAACATGCATATAATCAAGTGTGAGCTTGTTGGACGTTTGCCTGGCATCTGTGGTTCTAGTACTGACTCAGTCCATGGCAAGAAGAGACCCTTTTTCTTACCGGCTCCTAGGTCCAATTTCTATCATCTACTTTGTCTTTAAAATGCGTCTGGTTTGTCTTGGATTTAAGCTTCATGTTTGTCTAATTTCTTCTGTTTGTTGGCGTTTTCCCTTCATATTTAATTTCTTTCTCTCCCACCATGTAACGTTCACTTCCTGATGATCTTTATCTCATGATCTCGGCTCTAGATTCGATACTCTCGCTCCCTTTTTCTGTGCTTTGTTTGGACTGTCGGCAAAAGCTCCTGGCTTCACTATCAATGCTGTTGCCGGGCTGTAAATGGTCTTTATGGCAGGAAGCAGGGAGAAAGGAGCACAAGCTGTGCGGCTTTTGGAGAAGCAAGTGTCTGTCCGTCTGGTCTCTCGCTCTTTGCTTCGCTCAGTGCTGTGACAGAGGAGTTATTCTTTGACTAGTTTATGGCCCTCTGAAACAGGGTGCATTAAAGACGCTTCTGTCTTCCAGCTGCATCATAAAGCTCCATCATTGACATCATTTCACACTTCCAAAGGCCGAAGTTCACACTCCGCTTATCAGCGATAAAGATAGACCGATAGATAAAGGTCATCTCTTTGCCGTTCTTCCTACTCACAATATGGCTCTTGAGGGAAAAACAGACATAACAGAGTCATTTTTATTGTTAATATAACAGGCGATAACTATTGCGTATATTACTTCCAATAACTTATTGGAGCCACAGCAGAGCTCAGCATATCAACAGGTCCATGTTGTTTACACTCAAATCAATGTGACTGCATTTGAGAAAGTATTATCATTCTGGCCTAAAAGATATTCATTATATTATTGGGAATTTGTACTAGTTGTGTTTTTTCAGTCTTTGGTCATTTCCTAAATGACTTTGACCTTTTGTTAGGTGTGAATGTTCTCGTACCCTTGGTTTCCTGGCATAGGAAGCTGTTGGCCACTCGCCTTCAGGTTTAATGGAAACGAGAAAAATAGACATCAATGGCTGTTAGAGTTAAAGTTGAGTTTACTAGCCTGTACTAGCGCAGTTAGGTTGGAAGTCATTATTGTCATGGCTATAAAATGGTTGAATAGCACGTAGAAGTGTGTAAGCTCTCTGTTCTCACTGAAATTGAAGTGAGCTGAGCAGATAGAGGATGATTGGATAATTATTGAATATAGCATTATTAGAGCTGGAAAAGCATATTGAACTCACCTTTCCTTAAAGAGTGTTTCAACTGTGCTGACTAGTTTCGTAACGAGGCAAAAAAAGTGTTCTGGTTTCCTTTTAAAGGTCTAAGGAAGAGAAGAGGCGTTTGTTAATGGTTTGAATCATAATAGGCATGAAAGAAATAGTTTAAAAATAGAAACATGATCATATCGTCTGAGTTTGCAAATAGCCTATATGCACACAGCCATGTTTGATTAGTTGACTTGTGCTACTTTTTTCATTGATTTCTTCAGGTTTCTGGCAATATTTCTAGCCTTGATATACAATAATATAGAAATAGAACATAAAATAGAATAAGTGATTTCTATATGTATAGCACAATGCATGTAGCTTACAGCATACATGAATGTACGTTTTGTTTTGTTTTTGCAATATGCTGAAACATTCAAAAAGACCCCATGATACAACTTGACGATTCTGTCATTTTGACATTTCAGTTCAGAGATAGGGGGGGCAATATCATTAGGCTTATATTCTTGAACTTGAACCTAATATTCATCAAAGAATTCTGAAACTTTTTTGCCTCAAACTTAACAGACATGTATGTAAAGCCACAAAACCCTTAAATTCACATCTTAAAGACTTTTTAAATCAGCATCACTGGAAAACTAGAGTGTTAGTTAAGCCTGCTGTACAACGACCATGTGATTTATGCTCCAAAGGTCAGCCCGAAGGTGTGAAAGTTAGTGTTATCTGATAAGATAAAGCACCTTAAACAAAGTAGAGCCACTGAGAATTAAACACGGCGATTACATAAACACTCTCACTTCCTTTTTAGCTGGTAAGCCATGGGTCAGTTCTCCAAGCACCAAGAGGTCTCCATGAAAACTGAGGTGATCTGAGTGTTTTGTCTGATTGGCTATATAACAGTAGAACATTTAAATGACTCTTAACACTTCCCGCCACTATTAGCTCCACCCATTAATGACTGACAGAGCTGTTGGCAAACACATTATATCTTAGTCCAGATAATTGTGAAATGGCTTAACTCGGTATTTGGTCTCCTTTTAAGCCCTTAAAATTCTGTAGTGGAAACTAATATGAGCATTAGTCGGTAATGGGTGTTTCATTACTCTCACTCTCAACAATTTGCAGGTTGGAAACAGCTAAAGCAGATTAGCGACTAGCGTTCTACATGACTTACATGATTTTCTCGGCAGTATTCGTACCCCCTGGCGAGCTTCTCAAAGCCTGCAATTTTTTACTTTGCTTTGGTATAATTAGGTTATTGCCTCATGGTACAGACTGCAATTTAGCTGTGTTCACCTCTGTCAGACGATTGCCTTGAGGGCAGCTCACCCTGTGTTATTATCTCCATCGAGCCACAGAAGCATTGTGACAGTTTTGCCTATTCAACCTAAACAAATAAAGTACTAAATTGCATTCTAGTTTATGTAACTTTATCGCCTGAATAGGGACAAATTGAGCTACTAAGTGTAGCTCTTTTTTCTTTTGTTTATGCCTTTTTCAGTATACAAGAAGGTATACAGCCATTGTAAATATGGTCCACGTCTGTTCTTTCTCAAGTTTGCATATGTACGGCTTCACAGTCTGCGGTTGACAGCTCAGGGTGAGAAACAGACACATTATATAGTGTGTTAGGTAATTCCGCTTCTTTACAACCTGCTGAAGCTCCACAAACCTGTCAAAATCAGCTCAGCGGACCAAAGAACAGCCATCCAGTTGTTTCTTTACAAGTGCAGATGAGCTGCCGATTAAAACGTTTAACACTGCTAAGTAGAACTTGATGGGTGTGCCATTGAATCTGTTAGTCAGGGAGTTGAAGTTAATCCGAAAGTCAATACGTGGTGTTTGCAGGAATGAGCAGCTTTCCAAATGGATTTTACAGGTGGACACTTCCTATTACACTGCGATCATTGCCCCATAGTCTTACAATGGAAGTACAAAACTTACAACTGTTTAACCTGGATTGATAAAAAATATAAGTATGTACAAACAAATTGGCCTATATATTCGCTAAAACATTTAGCCCTGAATATTTATTTGTAAAATATAGCTACATTTAACCTAGCATATATATATATATATATATATATATATATTATAATATAGGCTGTTTTTTTAACTTTCTCATACAAAAAAAATTAAATAAAAAAAATCACGGTTTCCACTAAAATAACGACATTTTCTTAAATAAATTACATTTAAGATATATTAAAATAGACAGGAGTTATTTTAATTTGTAATAATATTTTAAGTTATTACCATTTTTGTTATATTTTTGATCATATAAATACAGGCTTGGTAAGTGGTGTTGGAGAATAACTAATTACATGTAATGGAGTTATGTAATTTAATTACAAAATAAATGTAATTGTAATTCAGTACAGTTACTGAGAAATTAAACTACAGTTACTTATGGAAATGTTAACAATTACAAAGGGGGGTCACACACCCAAATACTGATTTAATTGATTTCTTTTTAATTGATTATATATTTATCCTAAAATAGAGGTGCTGAAGTCTGACTTAAGCCCTATTCGGACGGGACTAGTTTTCTAAACTACGTGTGAGTTTCGATTCTTATCACCTGACGTCCGCGATTTTCATGTACCATTTCAGACGGGACTAACATCTCCGTGTTTATTACAGAGGTGAGAGGGTCTGTTTTGTACATCTGGGCGTCACAGAGATCACGCGCTCTGTATGCGTGCATTGCTATAGTGGTGAAGCTAAATGGCTAGTACAGAAAAACATGTTAATGCATGGTTACTTTAGTTTAACTATTATGTTTTTTATTTGTAGTAAGCCCATGTTTAATTTTGATAATTAAAACATAACCGAGTGCAGAAATGAACGTCAGTAATCTTACCTGATACTGATATTACAATAGCCAGTCTTAACAGTTTATGTGATCTGGCTCTCTATTTGTATTTATTTGTATTTTTTTTTCTATATCAAAATTTACATGTGTATGCGGTAAGAGCATCTACGGCATATTGCGTTGGCCAAAACACACAAGGAAACACGTTGTTGCTGTTCAAATCCAACCAACCTGCATCAGTTTCCTTATCTCATTCATGTCTAAAAATAAATAAAAATGAAAGAGTGCCAAGTGCTCCTGTAAAATTTCAAATCTGTCATTAAATCCCTTTTTAAACCAGTAACTCTTAGTAAAAACGATTGACTGTTGCGGCCCGGGAAAGGAAAATCTGAGCATGCAGTAGCTGAGGAGCGAAGGAAGCAACCACAGAGCTGACAGGAGCTCTATAGATCACAGCACCATCAATCTCTGACATTTCAGCAGGGAGAGCAGGAGGCCAGTGCTCTGCCAAGCCCAGTCTGAAGCTCGCCTGAACAGCGCTGAAATGAAGATGACGTCCCACTAAAGAGGCTGTTGATGGTCCTGATTTATGGGCCATAAGTGTCGATACGACACGTTTCACTGATGAACCGGACTGATAGATTGTCCAGTGTGTTGTTGAAAGCTTCTGCTGGCGCTGTAGATATAGCGAGGCGAGAGATTTAGGGTGCTTGAATGGGTCTGCTCATGAGAGAAATGCGATCATTTTCACGTCACCGCTTTTTACTGAAAGAGTAGAGTTTGTCGACTGTTATGAGTGCCCGAATAAAGTGTTTTAATAAATTTCTCTCTCTTTTCCCCCCTCCCTTTCTCTGTTCACTCAGAAATCTGAGCCACAACAAGCTGGCAGCAGTTGATATGGACATCCTCTCCAATCTGCCTAACCTGAGAGAAGTGTGAGTAGAACAGCCCCGTGTCCCCAGTCCAAACCTCTTCTAGATCTGTAAATCTGTCCCTGATTAATAGTCAATTAGCATGCTAGCAACTTCTTCAGGACTCTAACAGAATGTTCTAGTGTGTTGTTGGCCATCACAAGGCCAGCGTTTGTTTTCAAGACAATGGTTGTCTTGATATTGATCTTAATTCGGCTTCATTCAGTTCAAATCCAGCATAAGAAGACCAACATAAAAACCTGTTTGTTTCAGAGTAGAAGTGCTGGTTAATGTTACATGTAAAACCACTTCTATACTTGACTAGAAAACATTCCCACTGCTAAAGCCCCATGGAGGGAGGCAATTGAATGAAGTACATTAAATGGTGTAATAACATTAATTACAGCCATTAGCCACAATCGGTCATAAATCATTTTAAAGCGTGCTCTCAGTGCTATTGGATATTTAAGCACTCTTGCTAGTGGCTATTGTCCTGAAAGTGGCGGAGATTGGGAATAAAGAGGTTTGCTATTATAAGCGCCTTCCATCATCACCCGACACCAGCCACTAACCTGCGCTGTAAATATTTAATACATCAAGGGACTGTGTCTGGCCCTCAGCCAGACGGGCCTACTTTCCCTTTCTCTCTTTATTTCTTTCACTCTTGATGTTTTGATGGTCATTGTCAGTAAGACCCTTATGTAAATCTATCTATCTATCTATCTATGATACGCTTAACGTTTTGTCATATGTTTTTATATACCTAATACATTTTATCATAGATTTATTTTCATAAAATACATATTCAAATATGTTAAATATATTATATTATGTGGTATTTATAGCAAAATACATTGCATACAAATATGAAATTTGTGTGATATCTATCTAGCTATCTATATATTAGACTTATTGTATTATAGGAATTATAAGCAATGTTATTAGAAATGTTATAGATTATCTTAAGCTATGTGTAACCTGGATTTTGTTCTGTTTTATGTTTGACAGGAGGCTTGACCACAATGAGCTGACATCCATCCCTTCATTTGGAGACTCAGCAGCAACAGTCGTTACGCTCTATTTGTAAGTGAAACGTCACTTTGTGTTCTGTGATTACGGCTGCTGCTGTGATATTTTGTTCACTTTCTGTACTTCACACAAATTATTGTTTGAATGGTGTTTGGGCAGTCATTTTTTCTTTTAGGGGACATTTTAGTATTAGCATGTCAACTAGGGCCTTTCCATTTGCTACTTGTTTAATTTTGGTCGTTATTAAGTCAGATAGCAATAATTTGCACGCCTTAAAAAATTCCCACTTCCCGGTGTTTAGTGTTGCTGGCTGTGAATCTCAGACTGGTGGGCCTTTACTAGCCTTATTTGGAGTGATCACGTGTACGTGTTTGTTTCTTGGCGATTTAGCCCATTCCTTCCTCGGCATCCAGGTACACAGTTATGGTTTGTGAGTTTTCACTGCATTTTAGTATTTGCTCAAGCTGCAAATATCAGTACTGAATGGCAGGTTTGTACTGTAATATTAAAGGAGAAGTATGTCACCAAACAGAATTTTAAAATGAGGAATTTAGAAACTGTGATATTTTGTTCATCAAAGTATGGAAAATATAGCTTCCCCTTTACATTACTATTGGTTTAAAAAAATGCTTGACTGTAGACTTGTTCATGTTCAGTCTGTAGATCCCCATTTCAGAGCACCAGTTTGCCCGTATCTCCTTCACACCGACTGATAGCCCAGCAGTAATCTGTCTTCTGCATGGATCATGTTCCCATCTGTAATATATCTCTCCACTACCAAATGTGTCGTTCATTTGAGCGGTAAAGCGATCTGTGTCTTTATAGCGGGCAGTTTTGCTGTCATGGTGTGACCTCATTGATTTACAGTTAATCACCGTCTCCCAGAAATGATGAAAACTCTGATGACTGTTTAGTTCACTTCGCAGGATTCAAACATTTGATATTACCATGCCGAGCAGTGCTTGGAGGGTATCGGGAAAGGTTGGAATGAGGGGTGATGATCAGGGAATTTAGGTCCAAATGGAAGAGTGCTTCTTTTTTTGGCCTTGGTTCGAGGCCTGTCGCTATGGAGGGCCGCCGCATATCGGGAAGGGCTCATCTTTTTTGAGCCGCACAGCTGAATGCAGTAGAACGCCCAGCTGTAGCTGTCAATCAAGTGGTTTACTGTAAAAAAAAAAAAAAAAAAAAGAGAGGGAGAAATAACAGGGGGGGGGTCAGTCAGAAGGGGGCGAAATGGGTGGTTACCGTTACAGGCGGATGAAGGGTTAGGAACAGAAAGAGCGAGAGGTCTCAGTTTCCACCTGTGAGGAACACCTGACCCTGCTCCTGTTCGGAACGCCACTCCGCTCACAGAATTCCTCCCCTCTGAGTTCACCAGCTGGAATGCTGTCGGACAGCAGCTCCCTGTGATACGGCCACAGAGCCAGCACTAAAATACTGCCGCGTCTGTCACCAACACCGAACTCCTCAATGCCCCCGTTTCATCTGAACTGAGTATGACTTTTAAACAGTAGCTCTCTCTTTCCTTCTCTCTCTGGTAAAGTGTTTAAACAGCCGCCTTTCTACTAATTTTAATCATTTCCCTTGACTGCTGACAGTCATATTGTCACATATGCTGTGCGGCATACGGTCTTGGTCTTTATTGCTATGGCAATGCAAGCCACATAAAACAAATACACACTGAAATATAGTTCTAGTGTGTTATGATTGTCAGCTGTTGGGGAGTGTTTGACAAATGTTTCACTAGCTAGTTGTTTGCGTTGTATGGTAGGGCTGGGAGGTTTATTTGGATACCACAACACTTTTTTTTTTTACATTAAACCACTTTATTGACAAATATATGTTAATATTTTCATGTTTAGCAATTTTACAGTATGGCCATTTTTATTTTTAAAGAAACCAGAGTTTTACTAAAATATCCATTGATGCTTATTAGATTAAATGTTTAAGACAAAAAAACAGAATTGAAAATATAAGCATATATTTATTTATCTTTTTATGAAAATATATTAGCCAAATAAAAGCAATGTTGGTTAATTTATGTCCCCAAGTGTAATATTCTGTCCCTAACACATTTTGATTTAAGTGTACCTGACCTACTTATTCATCCAAAATTTGGCAAATTTTGTGACATTCCACTTTATACATTTAATTTCATTTTTATGAGTTGATGCCATGATTCCGTCTGCATTTTCTGTGGAAAACAGGGCCTTAACAGTTGCTGCTTTATGGAACCACTAGTAATCAATTGTTTTTTTTTATTTAGTATTGAAAGTAGAAAAAATTTTCTTGCTACAAACATTAGTCTGTTTGATGAAAAAAATAACACATTCATTGCAACTACATTTTAAGAATCCATAAATCTTCAGCGGCAGAGGACTTTTATTCTGCTGCGTGATACTGCGGAAGAACTGATGAAGGCACAGTTTGATCTTCGGTTGACCTATCAGCAGAAAGGGGTGGGTAGCAATCAAATATTGAAGCTGTTTGTTTATTTTTCTACCCATGAACAAAAAAAAAAAAACAATTAAGCTGAATTCTTGTTTTTAGTTTTTTGGGATTTTTTTTAAAGTAGACATTTTTAAATTTTTCTACTTGAAATATTAAATCAAAGAACGAATGGTACATGAATTATTTACCCTCAAGTTGTTCCAAATTTATGTGACTTGAATTCTTTTGTGAAACATAAAGAAAGAAAATATTTTGAAAAATACCCATGCAGTAGAAGTAAATTGAAACCAATACTTTTTGGTTACCAACATTTATCAAAATATCTTCTAATGTGTTCAACAGAAGAAATAAAGTAATACAAAACAAAACGTAATTTTTTTTTTGGGTGAACTTTAAAAAAATAGACTAGTTGGTTGGACTAACTAGTCTACTCGACCATCCCAAATAATTCTATCTCTACCTGATTTAATCTTTGAGAGCTCGGAACAGTCTTCTCAAACCACCTCCACCATTTCATCTCCTTACTTTGGAGTTCATCAAGCAGATAAGCCAATCAGTGCTGCCTAAAGAAGCTAACCTGCTAATCCTCAGTGCGGTGCAGCTTTGGTTGGATTAACCAGCTAAGATATTCAGCTCCCACGCTCTCTCACCACAACAACAACTGATTCCGACACCAGTCTGGCACCCAGCTATAGCATCTCACTTTAGCCAAAACAAGTGTAAGAAAAACAACTAAACTACAAGCAAACTATTTGTTATGTTTCATTGTGCTATTGCAATTGCCGTAAGCCAGATTCATATCTGAGCAGATCCAGATCCCAGCAGTACCACTTTAAAACATTTTGTGGATTCAGGCCTGGGATGGCCAATGCGCGAGTGTGGGCCATTTCTTTTGTTAGCGTCAGTATGTTTTTTTTGCCTGGTGAAGGTCACCAGCTGCTGACCTGCTACTCAGTGGAGTCTCAGTGCTCTGTTAGTCACAGGAACATCCTGTAGGGTGGTGAGCACAGCGCTCGTCCTTATCCATACCCTCTGTCTGTTTATTCAGGTGGGACAGTGGGGGTACTCCCTCCTTTTCTCTTTCCTTCCGTCGTTCTCCCTCTGTCCCTCCATTCTTCATTCTTTTTGCCCTCTTCTCACAATTCCCACCCAGAATTCCAGTTAAACGGTCAACTCAGGGAGCATCTGCATGTCGGCTGGGTCCCATTTTCACTGGGAAAGGCCTCGCTGGTCTCCCAGGCTCCCACAGAACACCTGCCAGCAGACAACCAGAGCAGAAATCCCCTCTCGGTCTCTGCGGACCATGTGTTTACTGTGAGATTTACGCAGAATCGGGAATCCGAATAAGGAGGCTTTGTTGTTCCAGCACGGACTCGTCTTTGCTGTACGGGCCTGTCTGCCTGGGCTTTGTAGGGTTTCGGTAGCATTGATCATAGCGCAGGTGCTGGACTGGTAGGCATGACCAGCCAGCCTCAGTGGAGGGTGTTTCTGAAGATCTCTTGTTGAGGAACTCTCTACGAATATCTTTTATGGAGAATATTGGAATTGGAAGTTTAGTGGGCCAATCTACCAAATAGTAGGTGTTACCAAACAGTAATACCAGTCCAGGGTACATTGCTATATGACATTGTATTAAATGAACCATATTCAAAACCCACAGTGTTTACCCCAAAGTTAGTACATGAAGCTTTCATCTAATGCAGCGTCATTTCCTCACGCTATGTCTTATTTAATGGCAAGTTTATTAGAGGGAGATTTTTGGATTTGTTTCTTTTTTTGCTGTCCCATTCTGCAGTGCAAGGATGGCTTACTCTGAAACTACCCCAAAACAAATTCCAGATGTGGAGAGCCTTGACCTCGCCATTCCTTCTGTGGCCGGCAAAAACAAGTGTGATTCTTAAGTCAGCTGCTTTCTCATGCCTCAACTCTGAAGAGAAATAGAAGCTAAGAAAAAAGGGGAAATGACGGAAATCCAAAGCCCCCATGAGAGAACACTATAATTTGATTTGTCTTTACTTAGTTAAGAACTGTGCAAGGCTAATGTGACTTAACTACAAGAAAACAAAAAGATCGCGAGCAACATTAACTGTTGATTCTCAAACCAAGTCCTGTGTGGAAATTTCATTCCTTTTTATTTCATTGTTTGAAAAAGGTTGGGTGACTAAATTGTGACAAAACAAAACATAAGTATGATTTTTCTCAAACAAAAGTTGTCGGCCCATTTACAATCCAGTCCAATCCAGTGGTAACATTTGAAATAAGCTGTATGCATTACTTTTGTGTAACTAAAAAATCATTTTGCATTAAAAATACATGAAAATTCTTGTGTAAAAAAATGAAATGCAGTGGCATGTACACTGCAAAAATGCTTTTCTAGCCTAGATTTTTTTTGTCTTATTTCCATCCAAAATATCTAAAAAAATTTAAATCATAAAGTATTTTCTAGACAACAACCAGAAAAAACATGTCAAAATTAACTGAGTTTTTACTAATTAATTAATCTGCCAATGGGTTAAGCAAATTAATATTTTTTTGTGTTTGAAATAAGATTATTTTGCTTACCCCATTGGCAGATTAATTTGCTTGTTCTAAGCAAAAAGTCACTTAATTTTTCTTGTCTAGAAAATCCTTGATTTAAGAATTTTCAGATATTTTGAATAGAATCAGGACCAAAAACTCCAGACTAGAAAAGCCTTTTTTGCAGTGTAGCTGTCTTTTCACTGTAAACCATAATAGAACGAAAGTATTTTAACATCCCAAAGTTCTTCGAGTCATAATATATTTAGTCCGTTGTTAATCTCTTCTGTTGCATCCATAGCTATACGTACAGAAACAGACATGCAGGTTTAGATGAATCTTTCATCTGACTGATATTTGTCACCATAGCTGGGTTTTTGTTTGGGATTCCAGGCTTGTATGTGTTTGTGCGTCTACATTTGTGTGTTGACAAATCAAGTTACCGTATCAAGCCACAGTCACTTGGCACTTCTGAAGGCGTGTGTGGAAACAAGCCTCCATTGGGCTTCAAAGCCCTATTGACACATTCTCTCCGAAAGAGCCTCATGTGGTTAGAGCAGCCAGCCGCCTATCAGCGCAGATATGTGGGTCAACATATGGCTTTGCATAGTTGCCTATGCACTAATAAACTGAAAAAGACTGCGATAATGTGACTTAGGAATTGTAATCCTTGAAATCAGAGTGACGGTCTTAGTCTTTGTCAGGATGTTCAATTTGTTTGCCTGATCCGTGTAGACGTTAAACAATAGATAAGTCTGTAATCTGTCTAGAGAGTCACGTGAAAACTTATTAAACACTCCATGAAGGTTTGTACAGCTGTGTATAGAGTTAGTTATAATAGATGTGCTCTTTTATTTCTTTTAGGCACCATAATAAAATCCGCAGACTGGAGGGGAGCCTGCTGCAGAACTTCACTGCTCTGGAGACTCTAGATCTGAGTAATAATGACATCACAGAGCTGAGAGAGCACTGCTTCCCTTCGGGATTACAAATCAAGGACCTGTGAGAAACCCACTTGTCCTGTCTCTTTCAAATAGATAGAACTGTGAACATCTGTGTTTTCATGTCTGAATCTGAAACATGATTCTTCATTTCTGTAGGCACCTGAGCAGTAATAAGATTGTTCATCTGGAGTTCGGGGCGTTTAAGAACCTCGCCGGGAGTCTGCAGATCCTCAGACTGAGCCGGAACCGACTGACCCAGCTTCCTGTTAAAGGCCTGGAGCTGCCCAAGCTCACACAACTGTGAGTGCACTACACTTTGTGTATATATATACACTACCATTCAAACATTTGGGTTTAGTGCATTTGTCCAGCTGTTACACAAAAACTTTTTAAAGGGTGGATAAGCTATTTTTAACTTCAGAGTAGCTGAGTAGTTTAAACTGTATTCTATTATTCAGCAGCTTTGGAAAGTACAGTTTAAAGTACTTTCTCCGATACTGGCTTCCACATGTTATTTGAAAGGAATCAGCATTCAGGATCAGAGAGCCATTGGTAAACATCAGAGAAGGACAATTCTTTCTCTCCATTGCAGATCTGTGGATCTATCTGTGCCCCGAGCGTAACCATCTGTAGCTAAGCTCTTTGTTTCTGCTCATATCAGACTTCCATCAAAAATGTGCTTTGTTCTTCAGGTGGACAGAGTGATACTGAATCTCTGTATGCATGAGGCAACAAAAGCTCATATTAAACCACACACACCTGGAGTGCATTTTAGCAACCACAAAGCCACAGCTATGCTGGTGAGCGAGAAGGATAGGTTAGTTATGTTTGACATCAAAGAGGGTTCAGAGTTGCTTAATTTAAGCTGATGGTCAGCTGGACATACTGCCTGTTTACAATACTACGCTCTTTAAAAAAAGTTACAAAAAGGATGTGTTTCAGCAATGTAAGGAACATTTTAGATTTTCCAAAGATTCTTTCAGTACACTTTAATAATCAGAAGAAATTTTTTTCTACACCAGATGAAGGTTAAAGGTTTTTATGATTGATGCAAATGTGACCCTGGAGCACAAAACCAGTCATAAGGGTCAGTTTTTTAAGAAATAAGTAAACTGAATAAATAAGCTTTCCATTGTTATATGGTTTGTTAGGATAGGACAACATTTGCAGAGATGAAATAATGAAATTTTAGGGTGAAATCTTAGGGTGCAAAAAATCAAAATACTGAGAAAATCGCCATTACAATTGTCCAAATGAAGTTCACAGCAATGCATATTACTAATCAAAAACTAAGTTTTGATGTATTTACAGTAGGACATTGACAAAATATCTTCATAGAACATGATCTTTACTTAATATCCTAATAATTTTTGGCATAAAAGAAAAATCATTAATTTTGACCGATACAATGTATTTTTGGATATTGCTATAAAAATACCCCAGTGACGTAAGATTGGTTTTGTGGTCCAGGGTCACAAATGAACAACATTTTATTTTTATTTGTGTATGTCTTGACTATATCATGCATAATTTCTTCAAATACTTTCATTTTTTATGTAATGCTTTTAATTCATATTTTAAATGTTTTTTTTGTTTGTTTTTTTTTTGTAGGGAGCTGAGCAGGAACAAGTTGCGCTTAATTGAGGGACTCACTTTCCAAGGTTTGAGCAGTTTAGAAGTTCTCAAGCTTCAGAAAAACAACATCAGCAAGCTGACGGATGGGGCGTTCTGGGGTCTGGCCCGGATGAGGGTTCTGTGAGTCCAAACTTTCATTACTACAACCTCAATATTTCTAGATAATTACTAAAGGAATAGTTCAATCAAAAAAGAAAATTCTGTTGTTAATTACTCACCCTCATGTGGTTCCAAAGCCGTAAGACCTTCATTCATCTTCAGAATGCATATTAAGATATTTTTGACTAAATCTGAGCATTTCTGATCCTGCATAGGCAGCAAGGGAACTACCACGTTCAAGGTCCAGGTAGTAAGGACATCATTAAAATAGTCAGTGGTCCATTTTAATTTGATAAAGCTACGAGAATACTTTTTGTGAGCTAGGAAAACAAAAGTAATGATTTTATTAAACAATTCCTCTCCTCCGTGTCAGTAGCTGCCACGCATTCTTGAGAGTCATGCAGAATCCAGTGTTCTGATGTAGAACAAACTGTTGAATAAAGTCATTGTTTTGGGGGGTTTTTTTCCACACAACAAGTATTCTCATAGCTCCATAAAATTAAGGTTGAAACACTGTTGTCACCTGGACTATTTTAACAATGAACTTACTACCTTTCTGAGCCTTTAACATGGCAGTTATGTTGCAGGGTCAGAAAGCTCTCGGATTTCGTCAACAATAACGTGTTCTGACATGTCTTATGGGCTTGGAACAACATTAGGGTCAGTAATGAGAGAATGTAGCATTTTTGGGGCAACGATCCCTTTAATATTTCCAACTAAAGAACATTTATATTACATATAAATCAAATGCACTTCCACCACATTGCTTATAATAAGAGTGAATTATTATTTTTTTGTCATATACAGGCACCTGGACTATAACAGTCTGCGGGAGGTGAACAGCGGCTCACTCTACGGTCTGGAGTCACTCCTGCAGCTCTATCTCTCCAACAACTCCATCTCTAACTTTAACTTTAACCCTGGGGGCTGGGGCTCCTGTGAGAAACTCCGAGAACTGTGAGACATCCTTTTCTTTATCAGTCTCCTTGTTCTTCCTTACGAATAAATATTTACATCTGATTCTTGTTTAAAAGAATAATAGTTTTACTTAGCCTAATAAAAGCTTTCATTTCTTAAAAAAAATCGTACTCGCCCCAAACTTTTAAATGGTAGTGTGCATGACATAAAGTAGAATTCAGTAGGAAATATACAAGAGGATATCCTCTTGCTTACTGTTTAAATTTGACACAAAGTAAAGAATTAATCGCACACAGTCTTTACATTACGAGGAAGCATTTGTTCGCAGTATCACCTACTGCACTAAACACACAGCACTCCTCGTCTTTCTGTAGATAAGCTGTGTTTATCCCCTAATGATGCACTGGATTGCCAGCGCTTAGGAGCTCAGCCTCTTTTTTACTCATCTCTCTTGATGCTAGTTAAAGAAAACAGCATAATCCTCCACATATACGTCTGCCAAGAGATCTGTACCTGAGTGAAAGTGATCTTATCTGGGTGAATGTGTGCATACACCTGGCAGTCCTGTCGAGCGTATCCTGTCCTCCTTGTATGCCATATCTTCTTCTAGCTAACACTCTCGCTTGTTGTGGGGGTAACAAGGCTTTATTGGTAGTGCATGTTGACTGCGGTATCAGCTGAGTGGTCAGCCGTGATTTTGCAGATAGGTTTATGACACGGCTGTTATTGCACTCTGGACAAGACGGCCAACGGGACGTCAGCCTGCTGTGATAAACTAAATTCTGCATTCTGTAAAAATCTAAACCTAAATGCAATCCTCGGTTTTCTTTTTTTTTTTCCAGGAACTTGTCTTATAACAACCTGACGAAGCTGTCCGAGGGTGGATTTGCCAAACTGATGAACCTCATCTCGCTGCGTTTGGGTCACAATTCCATCAGTCACATCACAGAGGGAGCGTTTAGAGGACTTAGTTCCCTACGGACGCTGTAAGTGTCCTTACTCTGTGAGAAATCTTATAGGGTTTAGCTTGCATGTGGAAAAAACAACTTAATGGTGTCAAAACTGTGGCACAGTGGTTAGCGAAATCTGTCACCTTGAGTCTGGTGCACAAATGGGGAAATGAAGTCCATTCTCCCCTGATCACATTCCTTTTAATGTCTACCCAATCGTTTTAACGTCAGAATAATTCAAAAAAGTTTAAAAAGACTATGTCAGAATATACTGCATCCCAAAAGAAACACACTATTTCTATTGAAATCAGCCAATCCACTGCATGGATCCACAGCATTTTTCTTTTTTTGAAATGGGTAAACAAATCAGTATAGTTTCTAAATGAATTAACACTGCTGCAGATGAACGTGTTGATTGATTTAGTGGCATTTGCTAAAGGAGCCATAAGCTTTTAAGTCTGGTGAGAAAGTTTTCTGGTTTCTTTTCATCATTGTTTACTTGTTGGTTCCCACCAAAGTTGGATGCACATGTGCACACTGCTCAAGCCTCCTAGAAAAAGCGACGTCTTTTTTTTTTTTGCACGCAGTGAAAGGCATTATGGGGGACCAACTCTCCAGCCTGACTTCTATAGACCCACAAAGTTTCAACCGCCACTTCATGCCCCTCCCCTTTTCAGTGTCTCAAAAGAGAAAAGAGAGAAGAATTCTGCCTTTACTTTCTTAGATGAAGGCTTTTTCACAGTAGGGTGACAAGCCAAGGCACAACACAGCCCTCAGCGCTGCTGGCAGTGGGCAGAGTGTGGGGGGAAGGGGCTTGTGAAGTGCAATTGTGAGGGCCTCTGTTTTCTTTTGTTCCATCCTTTCTTTATGTCTTACTTGCTTGATTTCCTTTATATCGTTCTCTCTCTCTCTCTCCCTCTCCCTTCTCTTGCTCTCATCTGAGCCAGTTCTAATCTAATCATGGCCTTAGTGCCTTACTGGGGCTCCTGTTGAAAAGAAGCAGGGGAGGTTTTAATTGGTACGCGCTTCTGGCTGAGTGAGAGGAGCACTGGTCGGGTGTGAAAGACCAGAACCGGACCGTCTTTGAGCCGAGGGGGTGGGGGTCAGACCTGGGGGCCTCTGGCCCTACTGTCATTAACAAGCCTGAGTCCATTCACAAGCAGCCAGCCAGAAAGAATAGGAAATTGGCAGCCGAGGCCAGGCATGGAGGGAAAGTAACAGAAAGAGCCAAGGGGGCGGTTGTCGGTCGGGAGGGAGCGGGCACAATTCCTCCACCCTCTCACCTCAAAAAGACATTTATTCTTTTTCAGGGACAGCAACCTTTTTAATGGTGTAGAAACAAATGATGTTGAAAAGTTAAAATAGATAATAGATTAAATTTACCATAGCATACATGTAAAAAAAAAAAATTAAGTAAACTTGACTACAACATGATTATTTGAATTAGAAGAACTGATTTGAATTAGTGAAGTTTAGGCCGTGTAGGCAGACCGCTGGCACCGTCTGGGCTTGTCTATGATTCGTCTGGAGTTGCATTATGCAATGTGCCCATGTGACTTTACCTGACAACACGGTTGGTGTGTTGACGGATTCAAATGGCTGTCGGAGTGAGCATATGTGTGCAACTGTGTGAAAGAGTTGTGTTTGTGCAAAGCGCTTTCAGCTGTCATGCATTATTCATGCATTGGCCCGTGCGTTGCTGCGCTCCTTAATGTCAAAATTCACAAAGAAAAGAATGTGCTTGGTTGGCAGAGAGCAAGAGAGGGAGAGAAGGCAAGAAAGAGAGTGTTGTTGGACTTTCTTGTTTTCAGCCAGGTGTCCAGAGCAGCTTATGCCCGCCTTTAAAACTTTACTTTAAAAACTTTTTTTTTTTCTTTTTTTTATTAAATGCATATAAAAATTAAACTTAAAATACTGTATTTGAAAGTGACATTTAAAGTTTTTTTTTTTTAAATGTATTTATTGATAAAATAAAATAATACAATTCTTCAGGACCACAAAAGAATGAATATCCATCAAGGTTTTTCAATGTTATATACACATTTACTAAAAATCACTGTTCGTGGAACTTTCCAGTACATTTCTCTGGAATGTCTATGGGATGTGGGCGGAGCTTAGCAAAGGGTCAATTGTTTTATCCTCTCTGTCTTTCTTTCCTAATCTCTTTCTTTTTGTCTCTGCAGAGAGTTGGACCACAATGACATTTCTGGCACTATAGAGGACACCAATGGGGCCTTCGCTGGCCTGGAAAACCTCAATAAGCTGTGAGTGTCAAGCGTTCTCCTTTATCTCAACTTATCACTTTTCCTCCTTCACTTTAATTACCAGATGCAACCAAGACATCCTACTTTACATTTTACATTGAATGGCATACTACAGAATCATTCCATGCTTTGTTTATTGCATTAAATAAATAAGGAAGTGCAGGTAACCTCAACCCAAATCTTACATGCAGTGCAGATTTGGAAAGGGAAGCCTTAGTGCCAAGTCCAATTGAATTTGAGTACTGGGGCGAACACTTTTCATCATTGACAGATAGGAGATGAGCTCTTGGCTTTGTTCTTGTGATGGAATCAGCGAGGGCGTAAAATGAGAGGCAGGCAGAGGAGGGGGTTTGTTCAGACACATCAAACGCCCCGCTCTGCGCCTTTTGTTACGGGAGCAGAGGTTCGCAAATCTGCGGAAGCCGCCTGTTGATGCACACCCCTGCTAAAAATCCTATTCACCCTTCCTGAGAATATGCGATGGAGAATTAGGGAGTGATGTGCACAACATCAAAGTCTTTTGTGCTGTTTTGTTACCCCAAGACGGGGAAGGCCGCCGACTCTAGTTTTAGTAGATTACAGGTCTTGTCGTTTTGTTTGATATTTTGCTTGTGGATCGCTTGTTACACCCTAAATCTTCATGCACAGAGTCATGCGCACCTGCTCATGATGTCAAGGGATCCACTTAGCATCTATTTCAATACTTTCTATTTGGAACCACAAGTTTGGTCGAAGTGAACTGCTAGAGCTTTTTGAATTATGGGGACGGTATGGAAGCCCAGGACTCAAGACTGCCCAGAGGGTGACCTGCAGATGGGTGGTTGCTTCAGAAATGGTGGGGGGGCCGGAGGAGATGAGTGGAGGTGATGTCTTAGTCTTTCAGGCGATGACAGATGCTGTCGCACACACATAGACCATCAGTCTGCTGACAGACACGGCAGGGGCTGGGCTTTCTGGGCTGACTTCTACAAGCATATACTGAATTAGATGTTCCTCATGAAACTTAACTCTAGCAGTGAGATTTGTTTTATTATTTATTTTATTTTTATTAAAAAAATATTTATTTTATTGTTGATTTTTATATTTCTAATTTTTAAACCGTTAAATTGGCTCTTTTAAGATTTTTTTTTTTTGCTTTGTTTTCTTTAAGAAAATTTTATAAACTGTATTTTTAATGCTTTTGAAAACATATCAAATAGTATCAATTATTTTGGTATATTGATAAATTAATCTCTTTTTATCATTTTTTCATGCTGTACATTGCTATTGTGATTCATAAGTGCTTTGAAATTATTTTAGCTTTTGTATTTAAGACAAAAACTTTTTTTTTTAATGAATTTATAGATTTTTTTTACATCGGCCATTTATCTGCTAATAAAAAAGATTTGTCAAAAAATAACTGTATAATACTTCTTCCCCAGAAAATGTAAAAATTTAAATTAAATTGCAATTTTGTTTTTCTGAACCAAAAATAAATAAATATTTTTTTCCCTGATTTACTGATTTACCCTCTGAAATGTCATTTTAGTGTGACACATTACTTTCACCCCAAATACTAATTAGTTGTAATTGTACTTTTTTTTTAATTACCACTGTCTTAGGTTTTACCCATTTGTATTAAGTCAGAATAAGCTTTTATAGAAATAAAATCACTTGTATGAATTGATGCGGACACCTTGACATCTTTGACCTATATACAACATGAAACCACAAGAGAAGATTAATATTGGTGCATCCCTGCTTTTGTCTGCTGCTGTGCAGATCTTGTTTATCCCAGCATGCAGTAGCTCCTGACATGCCTCAGGATTGTGTGCCAATATCCGTCAACCCAAATCCAGAAAGATCATCCCCTGATTGAAACGACATCATTGTCAGGTGTCAAATCTGGTTTATATGAGGAGGTGCCGGCTTTCACGGTGCTGACTGAGGCGTCTTGAGTCCTCTTGGATGGGAAGTACACTGTCACAGGCTTGTTTTGGTCTGACATGCTTAAGAAAGGAAATCGTGTAGGTGGGGGGGAGGGAGCCGGGGAGGGAGCCGTTCACTGTCCCATGGCGTGTGTGTGTGTGTATCCCTGCTTTTGAAGAACGAGCCGGATTAGCCCTTACAAGGGGTTCGAACCGCAGCCTTGACAAGACCACTTTTATTACTTTACAAGCCGTGTTGTCCTCCAGCCGCTGAAGCTCCTTTTCATGTGACCTCGAGCTCTGGGCTCCACCTTGTCATCGCTATTAAATTCTAATAAAGATAAAAGTAAGCTTTGAAGAGCTGCGGCGGGCCACGATTCCTCACCCTCCTCCTAATCTCTACACAGTTCGGATTTCCAATCCCACAATCCCCTTCTCTTATCAGATTCAGTCCAACTAATTGTGCACTCTCTTTCTCTCTCTCTCTCTCTTCCCTCTTGCTCTGCATGTCTGGAAATGGCAGAACTCTGTTTGGAAACAAGATCAAGTCGGTGGCCAAGAAAGCCTTCTCGGGCCTGGAGGCTCTGGAGCACCTGTGAGTATCCCACAATGCCGTTTGGCCCCTACAGCAGCGGCTGCCAAAAGTAAATGCTTAAGAGGGCTGCTAGCAATTTAATAGTGTCTTTGTAAAAGGAGAGGACGGAGTGGTTTGCAAGGCCAGCTGCTCTTGTCTCGTTAGAGCCAGCTTTAACTTGCACAGGAACAAGGTTATGGAGCATATGGTCAGTTTCGTAGAAGATATGGAATTTTTAAGCACTTCTGCAGACGCTGTAACTCCACTTCTGATATTGGGGTCTTTCCACCTTGTTCCGAGTTATCCCATGTATAAATAGGCTATGGATTTGCATGCGAGCGCAGCAGCTGTATGTGAACGTTCCCATGTCCTCTTTCTGTCATGCCTGAGGGCCCCGTTTAATCTCTCAACAGGAACTTGGGGGAAAATGCCATCCGCTCTATTCAACCCGAGGCATTCAGCAAGATGAAGAACCTGCGTTACCTGTGAGTCCCATTAACACACGTGCTCCTTTTCACACGCACAACCACTCAGCCGGTTATAACGTTTCTCGACATCATGAATGTTTGGCTGACAGTTCATTAAAATGCATAATACGACATAACAAAAAACATTTAATTATTTGAATCATTTAAGTGCACTTTAGTCCTCCTTTCATTCATACACATTTTTTTTGTTAAACCCATGTACCTGACAGTTTATTATTTATAATACTGTCGTTTCAAATTACAATTTTCTTTCGAAAAAGGAAATAATACAAATGAATAAAATTTAATACAGCATTAATGCATTTTGTTCTTTTTAACTTACTGCTCAAAGAATCATAAAGAAAATTTGATTTTTGATTTTGACAAAAATATTAGGTAGCACAACATTTTACTGTTTTATAGTATATTGAATAAATAAATGCAGCATTAATGAACATAAAATAAAACAAACAAAATCTTGAAAAAGTCTATTCTTATATATTCTTGGAATATTTTAATCTTTTGAATTTACTACACATTTTTTAGAAATATATATTTATTTCTTTTTTATTATATGCTATGCATGTTAAATGAAGGTAAAAGCAGTGTGTTAAAGTCCAGATGTTATTTGGAGGCTCCTATTTTAACTGGACAAAAAGGTGCACAATAATTCAGATCTATAAAATCATCTACATCAGGCTGAAGTTTAGAGTTCAGATGCATTTCACTCATCTTTCTTTCGATCCCTCTCTCTGCAGTCACATTCAGAGTGATAGTTTTCTGTGCGACTGTCAGCTGCACTGGTTTCCGGAGTGGCTGGTAACACGAGGGCTGAAGGCTGGCGTTCAGGCAACATGTGCCCACCCAGAGAGCCTAAAGGGCACCAGCATCTACCAGGCCCCACCACAGAGCTTTGTTTGTGGTAAGCAGTCCTATAATGTCTTTAACAAGCAAACAAGTCAGTCACAATAAGAAAGAACTTAATCTAACGGTGTGTTAAAATCACTTTATCCTTGTACTTCCACTCCAGATGACCTTCCTAAACCACAGATCACCGTTCACCCTGTCACCACGGCAGCAGTTTTGGGCAAAGATGTGCGTCTGACCTGCACGGCCGCCAGCAGCAGCAGCTCTCCCATGACCTTCACCTGGCTCAAGGACCAGGAGACGCTACGTCAAGCCGAGGTGGAGAATTTTGCCCACGTGCGGGCCAGTGACGGAGGGGTGATGGAGTACACCACTATCCTCCACCTCCGGCACGTCACCTTCAACCATGAGGGTCGCTACCAGTGCATCATCAGCAATCACTTTGGCTCCTCCTACTCCAACAAAGCCAGAGTCACTGTAAACGGTACATTTATTAACTATATATACATATAAATTCTTAATTTATATTCACTTTTGAAGGTAATTTTAACGGCCATATAACCTGTACTTTTTTTAAACATACAGGTTACACTAGTTGCACTAAATTCCCATCATGCAACATTTGCTCATAGCTTGTATCAGTAAAATTCAGTTTTTACATTCTGAACTGTGCCACTAGAATTTAGGCAGTTTTATTTTCTCTGCTGTTAGCAATACGCTTGGATTACATGCCTTGTCAGTTCGAGCAGCAGATGCAAATTGATTGTCTTGAGGCATTTTGGTTTAATGCCCGTCCAAATCAAGCCATTTCCCATCGCCAATTGAGTTAGTCACAGCTATGAATGCTGGGCTTGTTTGGTGCTGATGTAGCAACATTATGAGAATAATCCTTGCTAGGGCTAATTTCCCTCTGTCCTCTGTATGCGCACAGTGCTGCCTTCATTTGTCAAGACCCCACGCGACATCACGATCCGGACGGGCACGAAGGCACGGTTGGAGTGTGCTGCTGAAGGACATCCCACTCCTCAAGTGGCGTGGCAGAAAGATGGTGGTACGGATTTCCCAGCCGCCCGAGAGCGCCGCATGCGTGTGATGCCCGATGATGATGTCTTCTTCATCATGGACGTGAAGCCTGAGGATATGGGCGTGTACAGCTGCACGGCAAAAAACACGGCGGGCATGATCTCCGCAAACGTCACTCTAACGGTGCTAGGTATGAACATTTTTGCCATATTTACTTTATGTAAAAACACACTTATTGTCTCATTATAGATTTGTTTATTAAGCTGTTGGAGTTTTGCTACCCCCTGCTTAGTTCTACGTGAGAATGTTGTTTCGTTCCCCATCTGAAGCAGCTGGGCTTTATGTGCGGGCTTGAAGGTCAAAGGTCAGGGAAGAGGTCACAGGGGGTAGAGGAAGTGCTGAAGGCTTGCATAGTGGTATTTTTGAGTGTTTCTGAACTCTCGACTGAGTAGCTGCTAGACAGAAATAGTCAAATACTCATTATTTTAATGTGGAAATTATGTGGTATAGTTGGCCTGAAGTGCTTTGTTTTTTGTTTTCACTAAAAAGAACTGAAGCGGTGGTCAGACTATACAGTTGTGGCCAGTTGATAAGTATGTTGTGTTTTTGATATGTTTTTGATTGACTAAAAAGGAACAGGCTCATAACAGTCATTTTTTCAGTGAGTGGACTATGTTGATTTTTCTGTACATTTTTGATTCACCAAAAGGGCCAGTTCATTAGAGTCATTTGTTCAGGAACTGAACTGCGCTGGTTGTTCTGTACACGTTTGATTCACTAAAATCGTTGTTTGTTAAGGAATCTAACTACAATGATTGTGTTGTATGTTTTTCATTTACTAAAAGGAACCAGTTCGTAAGAGTCATTTATTCAAATCAGACACGTCTCTCAGTGTATTTTTGATTCAATAAAAAGAACCTAAGATGAATTAATTTTGCAATTCAACAGGTCATACAGGTTTATTGCTGTCAAACAATTGCAAAAAAAGTTGCATCCATAGTAAAAGTGTTTTGTTTACATAATTTATGTGTGTATACTGTTACATTTATATATCAAATATTTGTATATAAGTTCATAAGAATATGAATATATAGATGTATAAACGTAAATAGTTTCAAAATATATACTGTATGTGTGTATTTTATATACATAATAAATGTACACAGGACACACACATATATAATGTAAACAAAAACATTTATTTTGGATGTGATTAATCGTTTGACAGCACTACACGTTTTTGATTCACTGCAAAGAACCAGTTCATATGAGTCATTTGCTTAGAAATTGAATTGAATCCATTATCTTTTTTTTTTATTTGTTTTTTTCCACCAGTTCGTAAGAGTTATATGATCAGAAAGTAGATTAAATTGATCATGTTATATTATTCACCAAAAAAAAAAAATAAATAAATAACAGTCATTCATTTGACTACTTTTTTTAAAATCTAAAAATCTTAATGACCGGTCCTAAAAATTGACAAAGGACAATTTAAGCAGATTTTATTCAAAATTACAAATGGCTGCTCTTATACTTTTTTTATTTTTTTTTATTTTCCCCCTCCTCATAAATTAGAAGTACCACTCGCTAGCAACAGCAAGTAGCAATTACAATTCAAAGCCATCACATAGATGTCAAGCCATTTAAGGGATCTCTATCTACTTGGGTAACTCTACACATGTCCATATGTAATTCAATAACTGTTCCCTGCGATCTTCCTGCAGAGACTCCTCATCTAGCACAGGAAATGGAGGATCGAAATGTTGTTGTTGGCGAGACCATTGCGCTGCAGTGCAAGGCTCTAGGCAGCCCACCCCCTCGCATCACCTGGCTAAAGGGGGAGGAGCCTTTGAGACCCAGCGACCGTCACTACTTCACTCCAGGGAATCAGCTCTTGGTGATCGGTAGCACCACTTTAGAGGACGCCGGACGCTACACCTGTGTCATGTCCAACACGCTCGGCACGGAGCGAGCTCACTGCCAGCTCAATGTTTACCAACGCTTTGAGGAATGTGCCCCTTTTTCAAGCCCCAGCACCATTACCGTGGGAATCATTGTCATCGCTGTGGTGACCAGCATTGTGGTGACGTCCCTGGTTTGGGTGTGTATTATCTACCAGACGAGGAAGAAGAGCGAGGAGTGCAGCGTAAACACAGGTGCGTAATTTCACACAGATTACGCTCTGCATTTATTTGTTTATATTTTTATATATAAGAGTTTTATCTCTAACATTTGCACTGGTCTTTTACAGATGAGACAATTGTCCCTCCTGATGTCCCCAGTTACCTGTCCTCTCAGGGCACTTTATCAGAGAGACAGGATGTGTGCATACGAGTGGAGTCCAATGGTGGATCTCAACCCAACGGACGCATAGAAAACAACGGTACAGTATCCACACTTCTTCTGAGCAGATTTTAGAAGAAAAGATTTAAACATGACAAGCTCAAAAGATTACTTAAAGGATTCACTTCCGTTCAAAAGTTTGGGATCAGTAAGATTCTTAAAGGGGTCATATAATGCCAAATGCACTTTCACAAGTTGTTTGAAAT
>JAUMHE010000060.1:14688115-14723291 GCA_032359235.1 Enteromius mattozi
GATGAGCAGAAGAAACATCTTTAAAAACCATTAAATATCTTACTGTTCTAAAACTTTTGAACGGTAGTGTATATATAATTCAAAAACATCTAATTATCAAACAAATATTTAGATTTACCCCTCATATTGTGACCTTTTTTTCACACCGTTGGCAGAAAGAAAAACAATCTAGTGTTGTCTGCATTAGTCAAGCTCAGCCTTTCAACCCGGTTGTTCATGAAAAAATATTTTGTTAACTAAAGCTGCATGTTTTTAACAAAAGATATAAAAACTAATATCAAAATGAAATATTGTAAAATATATAGTAGTGTTTAACTGTTGCCTATATCACTAATTCTTGAGACAAGGGACACTTTTATCATTTGGTGATATATTATTTATAAATATGTATATTTGCAGCTAATGAACCATGCAAGGGAACAGGTTCTGATTATTTTTTTCCTAAAAATATACATTTAATCACTTCTTAACTCGGATGTCAGATACATTAAAAAGCAGGATATTTTAATTTGATCCACCCAATAACGGCATAAATGTTTACCGTGTGTGTGTATATAGAGTCCAATTGCAAATACATGTTTAATTAAAAAACAACTGTTTTTCATTGTGCATTCCAAGTAATCTCAATCAAACTGCAGCTGGGTAATTTGATTAGGTACAAAATGACAAAAACAATAAAAACATGATTTTTGAAATGATCCGTTTTTGCAAATAAACATTGATAAATTCGCCATATTAGAATCATTTCTCAATGTGTCATTAAAGACTGGAGTAATGATGCTGAAAATGTAAACTTTAATGTTTAGCAAAATTTGCAACGTCGTTACTTATTCCAGTGTACTTTTGTAATGTTACACTTTTTTCTGTTACAAGAAATCACTTGTGCTCGTGCTCTGTGGCTCTTCACTCGTTCATCGGTATTATTTGAGTCGTGTTTGGACACATTCCAGTGAAAGGTGGTTGTTGACTAAGTTGCTCTGTATTGTTCTTGCGCCCCGCGCTTCGTGACAGGTCTGACAAACATTCACACCTGTGGACTAATCTGTCTTTTTCAATGGGTGTTTTTTTTCCAGCTAATAGTAATAATAAAGCAGGTAGAGCAAGCTTGGGGATCAAAGTCTAGACTCAACATGTAACTATAATCCGCTGGAATAATACTGATAATTTCAGCTCGTTACTCTTAAGTTTAATATATGAAAGCGTCACATTTTAGTTTTGGAGTCCCAAACAACAGGCTGACGTGCATGCAAGGTCAAAACACTTTCATTTTCTTATAATATGCATTTATTTTTTACCTTATTTGCTCAACGACTCCCAAATGATTCGTTCAGTGATTAATTTCTCCAAATTTCTCCTCCGATATTGGCCGATTTCATTTAAAGCAGTGTTTTTAATCGCTCCAATAGCGGCACCTATTGGCAAAGAATGAATTTGCATTTTCCTTCAGAACCAACCAAAAAGACCAACAAGTGGGTGGGCAATATGCTAATGTTTCATTTTGAAGTCAACATACAACAGCTTGGGACTCATTTAAAACAACGACTCGTTTCAATGATTCAGAGTCGACTCTTTCTTTTGAGAGACAATAACTTTATACACGGTGCACTTTTAGATTTAAAACTTTGCAGCATGTTTTCATTCACTTACTCACTGCATAAAAGGTCATTTTCAAAAACCCATATTAGGCGCACTTTGTAAAATTACTTTTTTAATAGATCCATGTAAGCTTGCAAAAATGATATCTAGTTTGAATTCGATCTGCGTTGCAACATAAGTGGAATTCAGGCAGTTAAACTCAATCTGTTGTGCACTGATGAGCAGGAATGCAAACCACCGTGTTATGTGATCTTTTTATCCAGGCACCAGGTGTCCTCATCGTGGCCCTCAAGACCACCGGTTCAAACTGGGACAGAGGGTGCGTTTCTCAGTCAGATTTGACCAACCTCCATTGATCTGCAGTCTGCTGTTTGCTCCTGGTCTCTGATCTTGTGCGGATTTGGCTGTACAGTCAGAGGTTGGGTTGAAGAAACCAGTCCAGTACAAACTGTGATCGTGGTGTTTATAAAAGCGTACGGCGTACTTTCTCATATGCTCCGAGGAAAATGAAGCCTCCCATGCTGATGAACGTCACTCTGGGGATGCTGCCGGCAAACAGCCTTCAGACAGAGTGAGGAAAAAAAAAGTTAGCAATAATAGTCTGTTCACGCTAGTAATTAATCACAAAATATGTAATTATATGTAATTATTCACAATTAAAAACATCAATAATTGTTGAAAACAGTCACTCGATTACGATAATTTAAAATTCTTTAAATAGTTTATGCAAACTTGCTTGTGACATTATTAAAAAACTGTATTACTTTAACCCTTTGTCATACATGTATGTGTTGAATGTGCTGCACAAAAATCACGAGATTCCTGATGATTCGGTTTTACTGAATTAAAACAAAGCACAATCATGGTGCCACAAGATGGTTCTTTTCAGAAAATCTAAATACACAGCGCAAATATAAACCAGATTTTACTAGTCTTACTAGTCGGTTCTTTTAGTGAGTGAAAACATACAGCACAAAAGTCTGATCTGATCTTCTTTGAAACAAATATAAACATACAGCACAACTGTTACAAATTGGCTCATATGGCACAACAAGAACAGTTCGATTCTCAAGCATATGACCCTAATTTCTTTTTAGCAAACCAAAAAAAACAGCATAAACAGTAGGCAGAATCTCAAACAAATGACTCGTTATGAAACAGTGAGACAAAACACAGCGCAACCAGTATAGTTCAATTCCTGAACATATGACAGACTGGTTCTTTGTAGTGAGTCAAAAAAATACTGCACAAGTATAGTTCAATTCCCAAATACTTGATTCTTATGAACTGATTCTTTGTAGCGAGTCAAAATACACAACCAGTAAAGTTCAATTCCTGAACATATGACTCTTACAAAATGGTTCTTTGTAGTGAGTCAAATATGGTTCAGTATAGTTCAATTCCCAGATGAAAGACTCTTGGGAGCCGATTCTTTTTGCCAGGTCAAATCCTTGCTTACAACTTAAAAGTTACATCTTACAGTTACTTTAATGACGTGAATGGCCATAGTTCATTTGGCAAATTGTATTTAAAGCTTCACAAAATAAGTTCTCTCGGTAATATATTTTAAACCACCTTTTTTCTTACCACATTTGTGTTTGTTTAGAATAAAAAAAAGGCTTAGTTAAGTTCTTCTAGTTAAGAATCTGTAAAGAATGATTAATCGAGTAGGCAAGGAACCGGAATCATTATTAAATCATTATTGACAGCTCTAAATACAGAAACTAGATACACACAGTTGCAACATCAGCTTGGATGTAACTTTGTTAGATGAAATTTACAGAGCAGCATAAAGTAAAACATTAGCCATGCTCGATAACACAAGTATTCAGTATTTCTCAGCTGACAGTGTGTTGTTTGACAGATTACGGAGCGTTTGAGCAGGAATGTGCAGTGTAGGGGTTGTTGATGTTGGAGAGGTTAGAGGATGTGACAGGCCATGAAAGTACTGTAGTCTCCTAAGGCTCTTTTCCACGCAGCTGCTTTTGGTATAAGCACTGGCCCCCGGGCACTGATGGTCAGATGACATCCACACACGTCCCTCAAGCTCCCAGCACACCCCCAACACTCTCTCGCTTTGGCTCCCTTCTCTTCCTTTTACTCGTATTGTTTCATCTTGCTCAACTTTTCTCAATCTTCCTATTTTCAAACTTTCTCAAACAGGTGCCACACTTAGTCCTTCGGTGCGGCACCTGTGGGGGATAATGGTGGTTGGAAAGTGGGGGTGAGTTGGATCTAAAATTAGAAACAAGGTCACGAGTGGTGTAACCATAATACATCAATTTTGTCAACTGCAAAGCTGTACAAGGTGCCAAGCATGTCAGGGATCTCTTGACTATTCCAGGGATTCGCAGAACTCGACGTTTCAGCATGCTTCTGCTGGGATCATGTGTTTTACAGAGAGATGCCATGTCAGAGTGAGCTTGTGTGTGTGGACCTGTGAGCAAACACACTCATCCTGGAACGAATTAGCAAGGACGCGTTCTGACAGTTTGTCTGTGCTGCGTGGGGTTGGGATTTCAAACTATGCACTAAAAGAGAAACGTGAAACCTTGCATGTGTGCTTCTGCAATGGAAACCACGAATATATGTGTAACAGGAACTTCTGAAAAAAACCTGAGCATTGCTCGCTTGATTAGGATTGAGTAAAAATATTAATTTTCTAATGAACAGCAAAAAAACATACAAAGCAACCAGACTTTAACGTGTAAAAACTGATCATGCCATTATAGAACTTGTCACTTTAAACTAGTGCTGTCAAACGATTAATCGTGATTAAAAGCATTCAGAATTAACGTTTTTCTTTCTTTAACAGGCTATATGTGTGTAATGTGTATATTTATTATGCATATATCTATACAAACGCATGCATGTATATATTTAAGATAAATGTTATATATATATATATATATAAATAAATGTATATACATGTAAATATGTTCAAGATATACATGTATGTGTGTCTCTTTATATATAGGCTACACATAATAAATATGCACAGTACACACACACACACAAACATATATATTATGTAAACAAAAATTACGATTAATCGTTTGACAGCTCTAACTTCAACATAAAAGCTCTGAAAAAGTGATGACTTGTACCACCTGACCTCTGTAACTACTTCATAATATTTCAGTTTAACTGCCTATTGGTAATAACTTAATAATGCAAGAATAATCTAAAAATATAAACCCAATTTGATCCCAATTTTAAACCCAAGATCGTCAGTCAGTCAGCGGTGGACGGGTCTAATAACACCACTATTAATGGCACTATAAATACTGCATGCTTACCAGAAGCTTACTAAAGTAGATTTCTGATCAGAGGCAGGTCATACTCAATACTCAAAAGGAAGCAACTTACACTATATATGACCAAAGCTCCAATTGATTTGACTGCAACTGCATGTCATTATTAGCTCACTGCAAACATTGCTAGCATTACTCTCTCAGCAGGCTGCTGTATCATACTGGACTACTTAGCAAAGCCGACTCGTAGCCTGGGTTGGGGTAGCAGCACTTCAAAGCTTTGAGGAAGGTTAACTCACAAGCAGACGGCTGCCTTGATTGCCGATGTTTGGGCTGGTGTGGTTAGAAGCTCTCCGCAAGAGCTCTGACACACATGGAAGCACTTTTTGGCTTCACTAGTCTGCAATTGGAGCCATTACAGTAATTACAGCTTTAAAGCCGGGCAATTTGTACAAGACATGCAGTAGTGAAACTGCCAGAGTTGTTGCCTTTATGCAAGCATGGCCTCTTTGCCTGCTCTGTTTTTTTTTAGCCCTGGCTTCTCTCTGAGTTTTGAATATTGCAATCTGGGAAGGGATTTTAGGAATTCCTTGAAGTCATAGAGTTTAATATGTGTTCTGCCTAAAAAATCTCCCAAGTTTTAGATGGAGAGGGGAATGTTTATTATTAGAAGCAAGATTCACAATCACTCATGGGTATTTCTGTACGCAGAACAATAGTGACTGCCAGCTTTTTCTATGGGGTTAGCTTTTTCAGCATTTTTCATGATTTTCTTTAATAAAATTAAATAAAAGAAAATACTTGAATATATGAATGAACTATGGTTCCATTAAGCAATGTAAATTATACAATCAAAAATTATATTAAAAACCACTGATAAAATAAAAAAACTATAATAAAAAACAAATGAAATTACTTAAAAATGACTTAAATTAGTAAATAAATAATACAATTTCATGTGCTTATTTACACACACACACACAATAGTGTTTAAAAATCCAGGGGCAGTATGTTTTCAGTATGCAGTCTTCAAGATGCATTTATTTGATTACAAAAACAGTAATATATATATATATATATTTTATTTTAACATTTAAAAGCGCTGTTGATAAAAATTTCTATCAAGCCTATATATATATCACATATATATCACATATCATATATATATAACACATTATAAGGGTATTCTTAAGGCATTATAATGATTTCATAATGCATTATAAATAACTTTGTCGTATAATCTCATGAATATTCACAAGAACAGTATGATAATTTATAACACACAGTGAACATGATTCATCCACTTACGTTACAATGGAGTATATTTCTCACAGTTATAATGCATTATGAGTCTCATATCTTGTCATTTTACTAATGTTACTTTAAGCTGACAAATACCACTTATAATAATAATAATAATAATAATACTCTCTCTCTCTCTCTCATATATATATATATATATATATATATACATACACACACACACACACATATACATAATGTATATATATTAAATATATATATTTATTTATATATATATATATTTTTTTATCAAACAGCCGTAAGATCACATATTAAATCAGATGAATGTGTAATATGATACTTTTGCTTTGAACTTTGGAACTTGACGTGAATATTATAATGTATTATAATAGTGTTTATGAATATTCATGAGATGTTATAACACATTATAAGTTTTTTTTTTTATGCATTATGCATTCATTACAATGCCCTAAGAATACCCATATAATGTATTATAAATGCAGGCTTCATAGAAAGTGTTACCGAGCTGTTTTGTATTGACATTTTTAAAAATGCAATCATTCCGGTGATGCAGAACTAAATTTTCAGCAGCCATTACTCCAGTGTTCAGTGTCAAATGATACTTCAGAAATAATTCTAATGTGCTGACTTGGTGCTTTTATTTTTATCTATTCGTATGTATACTTCCCCAGATTGTAGTACGTATATCTTCCATAATTCAGTGCATAAAATAATTCTAAAAAAATATCTTAAGAACCAAAGTCGAAAGGGATTTTAAAATGAACGTAAAAAAAAGTTGAGTGGGCTATACAATATCAGGACTTATGTAGTTTTTACTCTCACCCAGGTATTCCTCGGCTCCTCCACACCTCATACAAAACCTCTGGGATATTTCCACTGGCTGTGCTCGTCCCAGCCTGACAAACAGAGACAAAAACAATAATAATGATGGACGATCTGTCCTTAAGCTTCCTGTCAAGCATGTAAACACACACTGTGTTTTGTCTTCCTTTCGGTTCTGTTCTGTCCCTGGTATACTCTACCCGTCTCCACCTGTTCAACAGCTCCCCTTTCTAATCTATCTATATTTATAGTCGCTCTCCTGCAAACCCACAGCACCATCTTCAAAACAGCCATATATATCAGGGAACTTTGAAGGAGAGTTAACGTAACAACTGTGTTTTGCATGGGCAAACACCACATTCTGAGGCTAATTTTGATGGCTCTATATTTAGACTGGGTTCGTTTTTCATTTTTCAGAGTTTGAGTTGATGAGTTGACTGTACATTGAGCAGCCCAGTGCACTGCACTTCCCCACAGGGCTTGGATAACAGCCTGGAGAGTGTCTGTCAGCCAAAACACACAAAGTACAGCAGACCTGCCTGAACAAGAGGTCTCTATTTCTTTGATTGGTCAAATGAAGGGGAAAAAGGCAACCTGAAGTGATGACCTGAAGTATGATACATCCAGTAAAACACGCTCACTCTGTCAGAGACAGGTGTAAAAATGACCCCCACACACACTTCTACTTCTCAAATGGGCCAATATTCACGTGTCTTTTTCTCTATATGTTATTACTATATTGTTATTTAAAACGTATTGTCTATTCCCTTTATTATTAGTATCTGCACTGTCTACTTTCTGCACTGGAAGCTTCCTGGACAAATTTTTTGTCATATTTCTTAATAATAAAGTTCTGTCTGATTCTGATTTATAATGTTCATTCTTTACATTTGCATCCACTCTCTGGCCAATAAATTAAGCTGTTTATGATACTGTGCTTTTAAGATTCTATGTGTAAAAATTACCAAACGTTTCTATAGGCAAATAAGACTGACACCCAGTCTAGTCCACACTGTTTAAAGAAACAGTTCACCCAAAAATAAAAACATTTATTTCATTTACTGACTCTCAAATTGTTCCAAATCTCTTACATTCTTCTGTGGAACACAAAAGAGGGTATTCTAAGAACTGTTCCAGGGGTTTTTGTTCTTACTGAAAGGGGCGTTGTTTAGCTCCCAACATTTTTTTCAAAATATAATCTTTTATGTTCCACAGAAAAAGTTTTACAGGTTTGGAATGACTTCAAGGTGAGCTTTCAGTTATACCAAGCTTCTAAGGAGTTGTGAAATTATTATCATGGTCTGAGTGTGATTTCCTTGAAGTCGTCTTTATTCCTATAGCACTTTATACTATACAGGTTGCATAAATTGCAAACACTATTATGCATGTTATCTTTCCATTTTCTTCCTTTTTTTTTTTTTAAATACTTATTTTAATATTTTCCTAAATTAAAGATTACATTAATATTGTTCTACAGTTTGGTCCATTACTACACATTCTGTTCCAAACCAGTCTCACTCAAAGGCAGCTGACTTCGAAGACAGCATCTTAACCGTTACTGGACCTCATACAGCAGGTGACAGATTTGGAAACACTCTAAATAAGCATCAATTCGCAGTTCACAGCTGGTTTCTACATAGATGAGCTTATAATTGAGAGACGTTACTTTTGGAGAAAGTGTAACAGTTAACTTGTATCATTACAGCACCGACAATGAATTTCTGCTTGTGGATACCATAGAAATAAATGCCGTACCTATTGCAAAATTGTCTGTGACTTCTTCTATAAGCATTTTCTTTTCTTTTTTTCAAAGTTAAAACTCTAAAAATAGATAAATTAAATGCAAAAGTTAAAGATTAGCCAGTAGGCTTCCCCACAACCGCTTATTCAGTGCAATATAGCCAAACAATGCAAAAATATTTGCCTTGGACTGCCTTGCCTGCAACATGTGATGCTGCCTTAGAATTCTACCAAAATTAGCCAGAATTTGAAGGCATATAGCTTTTAGACAGCCTTTGTGTTAGGCTTAAAATGCTGCACAGGTTTTGGATTTGAGCATCTGCAGTCTGCAGCTCTAAAGTACAGTTCCGTTCCAGTCCATAGACAACTGGAAATTACTCTTAAATATACAAACGTCTTCTGACATCTAACATGCACAGCTCTGTCTGTTTCGAGTCTCGATTGGACAGCAGACAGTTAGAGGACCGTATTTGTGCGTCAGTCGTGTCCCTGGATGACCCTGCGATTGGATCAAGCTGCGTGTCTACTGACGCTTTTTCTTCTCTCTCTCTCTCTCTCCTGTTGATTTTGTCTACATTAGGGCCTTTTGTTTGTTCACCTTGCACTCCATCTGGGAGGCATCAGGAGACAGATTTAAACAACAGTTTCAAAGTCTCACCTTTGCCAACATTATCCAAGTCTTCGCAACATCTAGCGGAGTCGTGACGAACGCTGCAACTCCACCTGGAAAGAGATGCATTGTGCATATATGCATCAGCACACAAACAAGCGCTAATTACAGTGATAATCGTGTTATAATTACCACCATGCATAAAAGTACATATGTGACATGACATCAGCCCTGATCAGCCAATGGAAACAGGCTGGAGAAGAAAAAAAAAAGGAGCAAACGCGGATGAATTTTTCAAACTAGTCTGGCATTGTCAAGCACTCGTAAACACTCATGCACATTCATAAACTTGTTTTGGCGTGAACGAGAACAGAAAGAGGTTCTCTCTCCTCTCTAATAGCGGTAGGACAAACAACAGCATCGAGTTTTAAACATGCTCTCCCCAATGCTGGAATAAACAAGTTCTCCCATATTTCCCGATTTCACTTGATTAACCAACAATTAAAAGCTGCCCAAGTGATGTGTCACTTGGAGAGAAATGCTCTAGTTTCAGGCTGTAGATTACCACAGAACAGAATTTCAACTTGTAACAAAGAATCACATGTGGGTCAAAGACGTTAACATGTCAGCATCACAAGAAATTCACAAAAGTGATTTTGTGTCCATAGAGGGCACTAAGGGCATAAGTACTTTTAGGTTTCAAATACGTTTTTAGAGAATGAAATGTCAAAATGTGGTTAAAATAATGTTACACTGTCATTTAGTGTAACACAATATTAATGTAAATGTAAAAAAAAACAAAAAACATGCTTATTCTGACTTGTACATATTAAAATATATAAAAGTACAAGGAAGCATATTAAAAAAAAATCTTACTGACAAATGGGTAAAACCTAGGGTAGTGGCAAAGTTAAAAACTGTAAAATTATAACTAATTATAATTCTTTTTGTTCCTCGCCGGCTGAATTATCTTCTTAGTTCTACCCAAACAGCTTTTCTTTCGCAATTTTTTGTGCATGTGACTGAATCCTGTTGATTCACTCCAAATAATTAAATAAATAAATAACTATGATATATAAATCGGTAAGTGCAATAAAAAATATGACACCACTTTACTTAAGGTGCTTATTTTATAATGCATTACAAAGGGTTATTAAAGGGTATAATGAATTATAATTATTTATAACACGCATTGAAATACATTATATCATGTCATAAATAAGTATTACAAAATTTAAAGTGTGGTCACAATTATTCATTATTATTCTAAGGTGTATTACAAGACATTATTAATGCATTAAAACTACTTTAATGCATTATAAATAAAGGCTTTAAGGAAAGTGTTACTAAAAACCTGCCTTTTTTCCTCAAACAAATGAAATGTTTTCTTGTGCTTCCAGCTTTACATTATTTGTAATATGATATATGTGACCCTGGACCACAAAACCAGTCATAAGTGTCAATAAGCAAAATCAATAAGCTTTCCAATAATGTCTGGTTTGTTAGGATAGGATAATATTTAGCCGATACACAACCATTTGGAAATCTGGATTATGAGGGGGCAAAAATAATCTAAATACTGAGAAAATCAACTTTACATTTGTGTAAATAAAGTTATTAGCAATGCATATTACTAATCAAAAATTAAGCTTTAATATATTTACGTTAGGAAATTTACTAAATATATTCATGGAACACAATCTTTAAAAAAAGAAAAAAAGAAGCAAAAAAGAATCAATAATTTTTTACCCATTCAATGTATTATTGGCTATTGCTACAAATATACCCTAGCGATTTAAGACTAGTTTTGTGGTCCAGAGTTACAAATTTGTGTACAAAGCAAGCAATTCTCCTGCATTACCTTCATGCTAACCCACAGAATGTTTAATACTTTTAAACTACAGTATTTTAACATTTATTCTTTTAAACTTGTACTAAACCCAGAAAACAAAGGACACAATAGTGGAGATAGAAAGAGTTTGGGCAAAAAAAGCGTTTCTCATTTGTACCCTTGAGGCTTGCAGCTGTAGCAACTGTGACCATACAATGTGTCACAATTCACATTTGTTTGTGTGATTTTACAATGACGCTAACAACCGCAATCCACCTAAAGCGATGCATCTGTGCAAAAGCATCACGTGTGCACAGACAACTCGAATCCCAAGATCACTTTCCAGGTGGCGTGGCTGGCAGCCATCTTCTTTCCCCTCTGGGTGAAGCATCCTCGTCCCTTCATTGTGTCCCAGTACCTGATGAGTGATCACTCCAGGCGGAGATGATTTTTAAAAAATGGTGTCTGGGGAATCAGACAGCTGCAAGGGCCCCTGGGCCAGACTTGAGCTCCCTTAGGATAAACCTGGACACTGGATCTAGTTTGTACACTCAATGACTACTGACAACAGCTATGAAAGTTAACCAAAAATCTGATGCAGGGGCAACAAAAGGTCAATGTCGTACACTTCCACTACTGACTCTCCACCTCTAATTGGTTGTTCCTGTCCCTCTCTGTCGGTGCACACCAGCTGGTGAACAACCTGATGTGACCATCTTGACCCGTGTGGAATTAAACAGGAATGCGGCTGGGTAAAGTTTGGATATTCCTGGCGTTGGACCCCATCCCAACTCCCTATCTCTCGTTCTCCCTCGCTCTCTTTCCCAGACCTCTCTAATCCCACACACCTGCAAGAGCTCCGCACACTGCTGACTGCCAAGAGTCCAGCCGTCCCCCCTGCCTCCTCCACCACAAGGCCTACAACGAAAAAGAGAGAGAGAGAAAATTTAGGATTATTAGATTTATCAGTCATTAAAAAAAAGAGAAACACCCAAAGCCCTTGGGTTTACATGTATGGGAACAGCTATTTTAATTCCCACATCTCCAGAATGATATCAGAGTCTCATTTTCCCCACAAGGAACAGTGACAAAATCTGAAAGCAAGGAGTCTTGAACCTTCCTTATACTTCCTCAGCTCAGCGCTACAGGATTGTACACACATGCTAACTCCATCAGCCACTGGAAAACACATTGTCTTTCATGCTGGTTCAGGGCTTTCCAAAAGACAAGGGGAAAACTATATTGAGCTTTGATGAGATGTCCGGCACTCATCACCATAGAGAATATTGAGTTATGTTATTTTCATTAAAAATTAAGAGGTAACATATTCACGGATGAATTGTTAACACTGTTGTATGATAAGAGAATTAAAACGACATTAACTCTGTTACACAAACACTGTTTTTAAACTGAACTGAATTAACATTAAAAGGAATACTATTTCTAAAAATAGGCAAATTTTTCAACTCCCCTAGAGTTAAACAGTCAAGTTTTACCCTTTTCAAATCCTTTCATATGATCTCCGGGTCTGGCGAAAGAACTTTTAGCTGCAGCTTACCATAGATCATTGGATCCGGTTAGACCGTTAGCATCTCTCGCTCAAAATAACCGAAGAGTTTTGATATTTTTCCTATTGAAAAGTTAAGATTTTCTAGGCCGATATGGAAAGAAACTATACTGTCATTCTGGTGTAATAATCAAGGAACTTTGCTGCCATACCATGGGTGCAGCAAGCGCATTGATGCAGCACCTGAAAGTAGTCCCCAGCATTTTCAGGCACTGCGTAATATCATTGTTATATTATTATACCGGAATGAAAGTATAGTTCCTTGCCATTTCAGCCTAGAAAATCTTAACTTTTTCATTTTCTGTCGGCCTTAGTACACATCGTAACTAAAGAAGTGTCAAGTGTTAAATAGGAAATTATCGAAACTCTTTGGTCATTTTTGACTGAAATGCTAATGGTCTAAACAGATTCAATGATCTATGCTAAGCTGCAGCTAAAACCCAGAGACGAGACGAATGGACTCGAATGGACTTGAATGGAGACGAATGGATTTGAAAACAATAAAACTCAACTGTTTAACTCTAGGGGAGCTGGAAAATTTGCTTATTTTCAAAAATAGTACAGTGTTCCATTAAAGCTGAATAATGACACTACTGCCTTCTGTTGAAAACAATGCCTATGCTGGTTTAACTGGTCTTCCAGCTTGGTCATAGCTGGTTCAAGGCTGCTTTAGAGGGGTTTTGACCACTTCTTTAGCTGGGAGACCAACTGACCATCTACCTAAAACCAGTTACTTTCAGCTTACGTCAACCATCTTAGACTGGTTTTAGCTTTTTCAGCTTTACTTAAAAGCTGCTTTACAGCTTAAATTTAATTTGTTTCATAATTGATGCCTTTAATAACATTAGCACTGTTATTTTCCTGCTTTATTAATATGAATCTGATTTGAAACAATCTGTGACTTGACTTCCACAACTCAGTATACACGTGCTAACTCTATCAATCCCTGGAAAACACATTGTCTTTCATGCTGGTTCAGGGTTTTCCAAGAAACGAAGGGAAAACGATATAGCTTTTTGATGAGAGTCACAGATGGGAGATTATGATGAGCACAATGTTTCTGGGGAAGATGCTAGATGACTTTGCAAGACACATGAAGAGGACTCAATATATATACAATGAAATCTGATGTTAGCATGTTGCTAACAAAACCGGAGTCTTTTAAGCATAAAAGTATACAGCACACAAAATAGGTGAAATATATTAGGTGTTTTTATGTAATTTTATATATTTATATATCATTATTGTTATCAATATTTGTTTTCTGGATTCTTTAAAGGGTTAAGTCACCCCAAAATGAAAATTCTGTCATTAATTACTCACCCTCATGTCGTTCCCTGTGACCTGTGAACATTTCAGTTGTATTGCTGTCTATGGAGGGTCAGATGGCTCTCTGATTTCATCAAAAATATCTTAATTTGTGTTCTGAAAATGAATGAAGATCTTATAGGTTTGGAACGACATGAGGGTGAGTAATTAATGACAGGAATGGAAGGCTTTCCTTAAATAAAAAGAACATTTTACTTAAATAGAAATCTTTCGTCAAATTTTAAATGCATTTACTGTAATGTTTTTTGTTTTTTTTTAAATTAACTTGTAAAAAAAAAAAATAATAATAATAATAATAACAACCTTCAAACTTTTGAATAGTTTTGTATGTGCCATCATGGATAATGTGTCTTTGCTTATGTTTGCTATAGATAGACACTTCACTAGGTTTTGGAACACAGCTTTTGTGTTGACGAGTCCTTTGTATGCAGGTGTGTTTTTTAGCCCCAGGTAAGACAGGTCTGACAGGATCTCAGTCAATTGCACAATTTGTACTAATTTTAGGATGGCTAATTGTTGTCTGAATTCTGAGTATTTAAAGAGGTGAAGTAGGAGGGGAAGAATGTGGTAAATTCAAGAGAAATGTCTGTGCGTGTGTGTGTGTGTGTGTGTGAGGACTGTTGTAGAAAAGAGGAGGAAGTTTCAGTGACTTCACGTGTTTGTTGGTTTTGTTTTGTGTTTGGTGGGAGTCATTATGCAGCCAGGCTGCAGATAATTGCTGGAGTTTTCCTACGGCCTTAGACCAGGAGCATCTGATGGCTAAGAAAGGAAAACAATTGAAGCACAGCATGAAGTAATTATAAACGATCCCCTCCAGCTCTGTGCACAAGAACACACACACACACAAACACTCTCTTCATCAGTACATCATATGTGTTTCATTAGCTGTCAGATTAAGGAAGAGTCTTTGTTTTCGAGTTCAAAGAGCTTGTGCTGGAGAACATCCATTTATCCCTGTCACACTCATTGAAAACAAACTGGAAGCAAGTTCACCTCAAAACAAACTGACTGACCACAGCTCTACATGCCAGGATGTACCTGACATGAACTACATTTAACGCCGAAACAGGTGTTACCTTCAGCTGCAATTATCTTTTAGCATCAAAATGACATGAAATGGGGGGAAAAATTATGCTGCAGTCCAAATATGTCAAAATGCCCCTACAATGCAATGCAAGTATGTATTTGTATTCTCTATTCTGTAGTCTCATGTGGGCACTACAGGACCTTTCGCACCGCAGGGACAATTTTGTAGGACCCAAACTAATTGTGGAACTACCCACTTTTTGGCGCATTCACACCGCAAGAACTAGGAACAATTTTAGTTCAAGCAACTCCATTTGGAGGTACTAAATTAGCTCCTACTTCAGAGTAGTGTCTAAAAAAGTCCAAGGAACTATCTGTGACATAAGTGTACGCTCATTGGCTAAACACGTATGAAAACGCACTCACCCTCCACGATTTAAAACTTAGTGTAAACATATACTGTGTAGACATTGTCTCAACTTATTTCTTTTATAAATGGTATTTACCTAAAGACTTCATCTACGGCATTCTTCTTTGTTTCCCTTGTTGAACGCCACGCACAAATGACGTCACTGTCGACTGGTTTACGTCACTTCTTAGTACCCACTGTCGGTGAGAATGCAACCCTTTAAATGGTCCTGAGAAACAGTTCAAGCAAAATCATCCCAATACTTTAGCACTGTACTGTTAGTTCTGGAACTAAAGCGGTGCGAAAGGCCCTAATAATGCACATAAACTTTATAGTTAAACCTTTCTTATTCTATTTTTCAGTTTACTCCATGTCAAGTACTGTCATGGAAGTGAAACAGCTTGATGAGATGCTATACTGATACAAAAAATTTATATTTATTCTTTAATTCTAGTAAATACTTTGGCTTTTTATGTATATTCATTTTAGACTATTTTAATTAAACTTAAATAGCATCTAATTTAGTTTAAAAACATTTAAAGCCACGATAATGGTAGTGTCAGATTTTCTTCCATTTTGTGATGTGCATCATGGTCAGAAGTTTGGAATAATTAACTTTTTTGTTATGTTGTTTGAAAAAAGTTTCATATGCTGCATTTATTTGATAAAAAAAATACAGTAAAAATAGTAATATTGTAAAATATCATTAATTAATTTGTTTTATAATTGTACTTTTTTGTATTTTGTTGTTTGGATAATAACTATCACCTTTTTTTTGAGTTTGTTTTACCACTGAAAGGTCGAGAACGGAGACATTTGTAGACCTAAGCAGGTGGGATCCTTTCATGTGGAAAGATGGGGAGCTTGATAAACTGACATGGTCAAGGTGGATAGTAAGGTTTAATAAAGGACTGTAAGAAGCCACTGGCAGCCTTGTGTGACAGGAACAGTGTGTTTAATATGATTCTGGCAGCCGACGATGATATGCGAGTAAAGGTGCGGTGTGAGAGGATTTCTAGAGGTTAAACACATTTAGAGCAGAAGCAGGCAGGGATGAGGACCGATTTGCAGGTAGAAGGGAAATATTTTGAGCCTAAATGGAAAATGAGGTGGTTTAGGGGTAAAGACAGGGCTGGATTATCCCAGCTGGTGTGCTAAACCCACAGCTGCTGTGTCCACATAGCTAGAACTTTTCATTTGATAAAATATAATGTCTGATTTATCAAACTCTTTTATTTAGCCCAGGGCATACCTGAGATCAATTTAAAAACATTCATGTGGACAAACTGACCTTTTTCTAACCATCAGTATAATATTTATTTACTATAGATAGTCTTTTCCGGAACACACCACCCCAACCAGGCATTACTCCAAATATACGCTTCAGCTTCAATTACACAAACCAAACTAAGACTCACTCGTGACACACTTGCACTTAATCATGGGAATAAGTTTGATCCACTGACACATAAATGTCGAGTTGAGTGGGCACGGTGGGAAATGAATGGCTGGCTGATGTAATGACACAGCTGCTCAGTGGTTTTGTAACAGAGCAGCACTGAGTTTAGGGGATTGTTGGTAGATAAACTTTGGGAATTGTGGGATACGCTGAAGAGAACAGATGGTTTACTGCGGCCTGCCGCTCAGATGCCGGGGCTTAAGATATTTTTTGGTGCGAATGACTTGAGAACTGGTTTGGTGATACTTGGGGTTTGATTTCCTAACATAACATGCTTGCCAGGCTTGCGTGCGGCCCAACGCGATTACTGTTCATTAAACTATTCTGATTCAAAAACGCAAATGAAATCCTGATATGGACTCTTATTTTTGTGCTTTATGTTTAGTAACAAAGCATGTAGCACACTTAATTCTGTATCTCTTCCACTTCTTTACACTTTATTATTACAACAATTCAGCTGCCAAAAGATCTCTGAATGTGACGAGCAGAAAAGTTATGAAGGATAATGGTTTGAGGATGAATTTCTCACAGTTGGAAAAATACTTATATTATACTTTTATTATAAGTATTTCACTATTTATGGTAGACAAGGTCCTCTCACACCAATGATGAGATGACGTTTTAATAATCACTCTAATTGAACTCTTTGAGAAACAGGAAGTCCACACTGCTGCTATAATGATTAATGCACAGAAGACCAATACTGTTAGAATAAAAATACATACTTTTTTTCCAATTTGACAAATGGACATATTTAAAACTGTGTAATTATTCATTGTAGTGTTTAAAATGTTAAATATAAGATCTTTGTTTGATCCCATCTGTAAACTGCATTTTTGAACTTGACTGGCAATTGAAATATCAATTTATTATTTATAGCTACAGGTATTTAATGTTGTATGTATGTTATTCAACAATGACTTTAAGTCATTTATCTGTCAATTTGAAATTTTTATTTATTTATTATTTTTAATAAATGAGTAGTTTTAATAAGTGAGTAGTTCACCTAAAAAGTCTGCCACTTCATGTCATTCAAATGGTTTTTTTTTTTTAAAAAAGGAGGTTAAATAACTTATGTTGCACTGAAGAAAGTAAGCCATAAAGGCTTAAAAAGACAGTAAATTTTGACAGAATTTTCATTTTTAGGAGAACTATCCCCATTTTACTTTTAAGTGGCACTCTTACTCATTCAGAGCCAAAATATAAAACCATTTATTTCAATTCTTATCCACAGGTAGTGTACAAGGTCACCCCTTAATACCCAAATCTGTGTCCAGAAGAAAAACCTCTTGCTGAATTACTCTGAAACCAATATTTTTTTCCTCAGAATTTGTCTCCAGTGTCATTTAAAACCAAATGCACATTTGAAAGAATGTGGAGGGCTTGAAAATAACCAGTGAAGCAAGAGCAGCCATTTAAAACCAACACTGGCATCTCAAACCATTGTCTAATCTAGGCTTTCTTGCTTTTCAAAGCCATGCACTTCTGAAAGAGAGTTTAGCAAAGACTCTCACATTCCAACGGCTCCACACAGATGGCCAGAGAGGCTGAAAACATGGAAGAATGAAGGAGTAAGAGAATGCCTTTGAATCTGTCACAAAGAGGCAGCCATGAATGACACTCCTTATTACGCTGCGAGAATCGCGGTTAACACTCGCCCACAGCTGCACGTGCTATTGTCCTCTGATGCCTCTCCTTCTCTGCTTCGCTCCGGTCGCTAGGCCAAGAGCGCTAATGGAATTTTCTGCTCTCGCCCTGGAGACATGATGTCACCCTCACAAACTGGGCCTTTTTTGGGGGGAAGAAAAATGACTTTTATGTGGCCTGGGCCAGACGATGAAAAAGGAAATGGACAGTTGGTAAAGGCTCGAGGCTTGTGAGAAATTATGATTCTGCTTATAACTACCGGTGAGGGCGACCAATAAAATGCAGCATCATTTTGAGAGCACCTAAAAAGAGAGTTATTAACAGATATCAAGGCAAAGTGTTTGGAGATTGAGGTGTAAATGTGTCAGACCATTACCAAGCCATAATTCATATATGAGAGCAAAATAATGAGGGCAAATTAGATTGGAATGAGAGCAAGTGAGAGAAAACATTGGATTCATACCTTCAGGTACTCCCAGAGCGGAAACTGCACCAATGAGAATGGGATCTGAAAATTAAAAGATATAAAAAAAAGTTATAAAACAGACTAAATCAGAAAACAGAAAACAGTTCACCTAACCAGAAATAATAATAATTCTATTACCATTTATTCACGCTTGAGTCTTTCTGTGACTGTTTTGTATTTTTAAGAATACATTAGCTGCTCTTTTCTACATAATAAAAGTAAATGTAGATCCAGACTGTCAAGTCTCAAAATGATAAAAATCACTATAAAAGTATCATCTTTCATCCAAAAAAACAAAAAAAGGGGAAAAAAGAAAAATCATACAGCTTGGAATCACATTAAGGAAAATAAATAATGAGCAAATTTTTGCAAACTAATAAAACTCTTAAGCCTTAAGCCTCTCATCTGTCATAAAGTGACAGATTACACACAGTTTTGGGGAGAGAAAAAATTTGACATTAATGAAAATCCTTCTTCAGAGCAACCAAAATAATGCCATGATGATGTTCAGTGAAGAGAAAGGAAAAAATAAATCTTAGCGCTTTCGCCTTCTGTAAAAGAAAATGGATGACTTGTGGCAACATGTTCAACCACAAGCACTGGCCATTTATCTCATGTGTCAAACTGTTTTAATACTGATGTCTGCACGATTGGAAGTGTGAGGTATAAGAGTGAGAGAGTGTGTGAAAGACATGATAAATAAATGAAGAGTCTGTGGTCAGAGAGAGAGAAAGACAGGGAGAGCACAAAAGAGAGAGGGGTGGCAGAAATCTTCCTCTTCACCCAATCAAGGCACAGCAGAAAAAAAGAGGAAATCGATGGCACTGCTGAATAGTGGGCTGACGAAATCCCAAAATCTTGACAGAGAAAAAGCAGAGATCCGATCCATATGAAGGTCATTCTACAGGCTAGAAAGCTTATTCACCCAGACAGCGACTCACAGTGACAAAGTGACCGGAAGTCATTCATTTTGAATGAGGGTTGCTGACTAGATGCGTTATTAGAGAGAGAACGGATACAACACATGCTTTATGGTTAATGGGGTGTTGCCAGGCATTTTCTGAAGTGTTCAGAGTGGTTGCTAGGGTGCTGCCAGGTAGCTTCTAAGGTAGTGTGAGTGGATGACAAGGTTCTGTTAAGGAATTCTGATAATAAAATCAGTTTGATTTTTTTCCAAATTCCATATTTTCTGTTTATTTAATGGTTAAATAAAAATGTCTTCATCAAAAATAATGTATAATTAATACTGAAATCATGATACGTGCGAGATAAACAGCAATTTATTAAAAGTTTAATAAAAATTGCATTTCTATAGCACTGTAAATGTTTGTTTCTTCTCACCCAAATTTTTTCCATTAATTTTCTATTATTTATAATTTTCTAATTTATTATTATTTTACTTATTTCTTTTTTATTCAAGAAATACTGTGTTGTGTATTTATATCTTTCTGCTAAATAAATTCTGGTAAACAATTTTTCTGTTGAATATTGCTTTAAAAAAATTTTTAATGGTAACAATTATAAGGTTCATTAGTTAGCATTAATTAACATGAACTAAGGATGATCAATACTTCTACAGAACTTATTAATCTTAATAAGTTAACTTCTGCATTTACTAATGCATTATTAAAATAACAAGTTTTGTTTGTTAACATTAGTTAATGCACTGAACTAACATGAACAAACAATGAATTATTTTATTTTTTATGAACTAACATTAATAAAGATTAATAAATACTTTAATAAATGTAGTGCTCATTGTTTGTTCCTGTTAGCTTATACATTAACTAATGTTAACAAATGGCCCCTTATTGCAAAGTTTTACCATTTTAATAATACTTTTATTAGTAGTAGTTGTACTATCATTACATGAACTAATATTTCTACTACTATTATTATCATTAATAATATTTATATGAATATTATTACGGTTTCTTTAAGTTAAACCAAACTTTTATTTTGACGGGCTGCTGTAAAGACCTTTAGGTTTCTGTTTGTTGAGAAAAACAACGTGCGGCAAACGATAAAACTGTTTGCACTACAAACCAGTGTGTTCATAAATAAGATAATTAATTATCAATTACCAATTTTCAATATCAAGCAGTAAAATGAACTGTTTTGTACAGCTAAAAAAATAGCTGGACGAGGATGAGACCATAAGCTCTACCCATAGAATTGACTAATTTCACTCACGCTTCGATATGTGTTTTTAAAATGACTGTTAGGGGATTCTAGTTTTCTGAATGCAGTTATTGTGTTTGTTACACACTTAATAAACAAGAAAAAAATGCCGCCAAGTCAGTTTTAATTACCAAATTATTCATTTTCATAACACACGAGTTATGTGCTGATGTTCTGAATGTATGAGCAATACTGCTGCTTATAAATCTTCATAATCTGCACTCTTCTTCTCCACTCATACTGAACATCAGGTCAGTGTAAGAACCCCTGAGCTCCATCCAAAACCCTTTATTGGAAACAACTCTTTGGACAAACCGAGCATAATCTAATACAGTAAAAAAGGCTGACTATGAAAACAAAGCGATCTTTGGCTTGACTTGGAAAAACGTTCAAAAGATTTGACAGAAATTAACATAAAAAACACAATGAAGCAGCACTGCATGGGCATCGTGCGCTTTGCCAAAACTCCCGCATCTCACGATTTCAAAACCAAGAACAGATTGGTGCAATGTGACCCGACGCTAGGGAGTGTGTACGTCTTTGTGCATTTTTTCCAAAAACTAAATCAGCCACCTGTCTTTTATTACCAACGTGATAAATTCAGCATCTCCGTGCTCAGGAGGAACGCTTAGAGGAATCCGCAAACAGAAACGAGGCACAGCTGATTTATGCGCAAGTTTAACACTTCTGGCAGAGACGGGGCGCCTGAGCAACACAGATGGTCAGATTTATATTGATAAGGCCGTAATGGTTGACAAGAGAGAGGGGATGACGGATATGGAAAGACAGAAGGATGGAAAGCAGGTTTTTGACCAAAGGCCAGCAGGCTTCTTCATGAGTCGGTCCAGTGGAGGACGGCACATTTGACATGTGTGGTCTGACTGCTGACCAGCTGTACCGATATCGGTTTAAGCACATTAGTCTTACACTTCATCCCTGAAGTGCATTTTAAAGTTAGCCTAGATTTACTGCACCAAAAACCAAGCCATAATGGTAGAGAGAGTTTTGTCAATTTGGAGACCACAGACAAACAACCACAACACGCTGATGTGCACCAAACACTCTCTATGTACTCTCTGTACGTTATCACTGAGCGATAGGGCCGGCTGCTTGTTTGTGACGGGTTACCCGCAGGAATATTAGTATGCTGCAGTGCTCTTCACTGTCAGGCTCCTGGCCACCAGCGTGATATCTAGGAAAACAGATGTCAAAATGCAGTTAAATGAAGCTTGATTGGACGGGGGGGATGCTTTGCATACTATTTGACAAATGGCTTTAATAGGTCAGACGGTACTGGATGAATACTAACGAGAGGAGAAAGGAATAGAGATCAGTCTGAAATCGGATTCAGTTCGATTGGATTCATTTAACTCACATTCATTTTCAGTCTGCCTTGATTGAAATGCGATCCAATGAGTTTTTCTTCAATCTAAATTAAGTATGTCAATTAAATAGTGGACTATATCTATCAGTTGTATAAAAAAAGAACAAGATTTTACAAGGTCATGTCGGTCACCTTAAAAAAAAAAAAAAAAAAACATTTAAGAAGCAATAAATTTAAAAAAAAAACAAACGTTTGAATTATTAAAAAATGATGTTAATATTTAAAAACATTTTAAAAATATAAATATAAATTAAATGAATAGACATTAAATTTAACTAATAAATATTCATAAATATTAGCATTATTACACTTCAGCCACATTGTATAAATGTCTTTGCATTAAATTTATGAGACCAAGCAGCTGTAAATAGAAAAACAGCAGAGGAACATTTTCTGAAAACAAAGTATTGCACAAACAACAAGAAGCTTGTTAAAACAAAATCTAATTTTCTAATAAATAAAGTAAAATATTACATAATATTAAATAAAATGTTAATAAACAGCAATAAATGTTAAAACAGAAAGCGTTTGAAAATTTCAGCCACACTTAAAGTATTAATATCTTTGTATTAAGGTAATATCAAACCAACTATCTTTTACAGAAATACAGGAGAGGCAACCTTTTAAAAAAAAAAAAAAAAAAAGAAAAAAAAAAAGTGTTTTTAGACACTTCAGACACACTTACATTTTTCAAAATCAATTAATTAATCAAAATATTAAAACAAAAGTGAGATACAGAGAGGTTGAATGAATGATAAAGAGGGGATTGTCATTGTAAAAGTCAAAATAGTCATGAAATTAAACCAATAAATCCAGCTGAAATTAAAATATCGTCCAATGGTAAGAGAATCTGTATTTGAAAAACAGAAGTACAGTCTTGATTTTGCAGTTCTGTCTTCAGTGTTAGGGAAGACGCATTTGTACAGTACTGAAATAAAAAGAAGAATTATTAAAGCACAGTGGAAAAATGATATTTCTCAACCCTAGAGGGACGACATACAGACCACTCCAGAGACGCTCAGTGAAGGAAGAAAAGCGAATGAGGCACAGTGACAGGAAGTAGATGAGGGCCAGATGGATATATCATCAGCTGAGCCATGATTCAGCAGCGTTGGGTATAAAAACAGCAGACGGACTGGAGGAACCCAGAGACTCTCAGTTATTACTGAGAGCTGTGGAAAACGGCCACTTTTACAGGCCTTTCCTCACACACACACACACACACCTAATAATACATAGCAAAGCATACTGACAGTATCTGCAAATACAAACAGAAACGTGTGATTGTCTTTGAGTGTGCAAACACATCAAACACTGATGCACTAACAAAAGCATATTTATCAGCCGAAACTTTTAATTGACAGCTTGTTGAAGTGAGAAGAGGAACAAACAGGAACAAATTGGAGGCGGAGAGCAGGAGGGGTGAAAACGTGAGGGAAAGAGCGTTTTATTATGCAAAGCCATCTGCCAAAGTCAAACATGTCACTAAACCTGTTTGTGTCCTGAGTGATTTATGAGTCTCATCACAGGTGTGTGCGTGTGTGTGTGTGTGTACATTTGGCTGTCACATTTGTGTTTGTACAGGCATGTTTGCTCACCACTGTCACAATACTGTGTGTGTGTGTGTGTGTGCATGTGTGTGTGGGTGTGAGTGGGTGTGAGTGAATATGCATTCAACACCTGACACCTGAGCTCCCTCATGAGATCTATTATCTTTAGTTTTCTAATTATGGAACAGATCCAGAAAAATCTCTCTTGAGCTCTAAAATACACAAACATTTGAAACATGTAACTCGAACAGTCTAAAAACACCTAAATATAAACACAAAGACTGGGTAATACTTTATAATTATAGTATTTCCTCTTTGAAAATGATATTAAATAAATAAATAATAAATTTAAAAAAAAATCTATAAAATATATAATATAAAAAAAAAATTATATAAAAAACTACATTTAAGAAGCATTAAAGAAAAACGTTTGTTTGAATTATAAAAAAAATATGTTAATATTTAAAAACATAAAATAATATAAATAAAATGAAATGAATACAAATTAAATTTAACTAATAAATAATAATACATATTAGCAGTATTACACTTTTATAATGTCTTTGCATTAAATTAATGCGGCCATGCGGCTTTAAAAAGAAAAACAGCAGAGGAACACTTTCTGAAAACAAAGTATTAATAATATACTTATATTATTTCCTCTTTAAAAATGAGATTAAAATAATAAATTATAAATAAAAAAAATCTATAAAATATATAATATAAAATTATAATATTAATACAAAGAGAAATATAGTTTTCAAAAGATTGAATTTAAGACTTTATTTTATATAAATTATTATTTTTATGAGTTAGGATGTAAGACATTAATCAAAAGTGACAGTAAAGAAATGTATATTGTTAGAAAATATTCATACTAAATAAATTCAGTTCTTTGGAACTTTTCAGACATCAGACAATCCTGAAAACAATTTCCTCATAAATGATTTTCAACATTGATAATAAGAATTGTTTCGTGTGACGCTGCTGAAAATTTAGCTTTGCATCACAGGAATAAACTACATTTTTAAAATCCATGACATTTATAACAATATTTCACAATATTAATGTTTTTACTGTTTTACTTTCTCAAATAAATGCAGCCTTGGTGAGCATATCAGAAACAAAATTTTAGCATAATTAGCCTATATTAATTTTAAAATGAATAATTTAATTTAATCTATAGTCTTGAAATTGCACAGCAATGTTAAAAAGCTAAGAAAAAAAGTTTTTAAAAAAGTGTAGCTCACAATTCAGTTGGAGGGAGGGTATTCTGGGGCCAATACATGACGTTTTTTTTTATCAGAGATTGATATTAATGGCGTAGCATGTGTATCGCTGATCTTTTGTGAGCCTCAAAAATGTGATTTAAACCCTAGTGCTATAAAAACTCCTCTGGGAGCCAGTTTAGAAAATAAATAAACACATAAATAATGGAAAAATCAATAAGCTGAAAGAAAGCCAGTGGGATGCCCCAAATGCTTTATCAGAGGAGAGAGAGCAAGAGGCTGTGTTGTGTTTCACGCTTCCCCATGGTCATATAATCTTGGCTGAGAAGAGAGAGGCCTGCTCCCTTGTACAGAAAACATGCACAAAGCTCCCACGACTGTAACACACAACATTCGTTTCAAGAAGAACCTTTAACATCCATAGACACTTTCCACTACAAAGGTGTCTTCATTTACGGCTGCACAATGATCACAATTTCTGCTTCTCTCGATTTAGTAAGCATACTCATCTGTGATAATTGCTTGTTGGTTAACTATCTTTTAAATGTTTCTATGTATTTTGGCATTTGCATTATGTTGTATTGCGTCTGCAAGGTTGCGGTTGCCAGATTTCAAGAGCTTAAATCCCCCAATCAGAAATTTTTCATAAATCAGTGATACTGTGATACTTGTGGCTGCAGGTGACGTCACATGTTAATTTGCATATTTGTGATGTCGTTGCGTCAAGTTTGCAAGCAGATGAGTTTTGGCACTTCAGATCTGTTCATCTACTCTATGAACGCTCACATACTGTAACACAACTGAATGCCCAATAAAGCTGTTTACATCATATTTTTCTGCTGTCATACATAAAACAGTAAACACGACCCATTAATACAAGTTTACCAGGAATCACTCTCACTATACTCCTTAAATCCTGATTTGTAATGGACATCATCTGATCAAATCAATACTGCATATCTAACATTATCTAGGGCTGATAAAAACAAGTGTAAGAGGATAATAATAGTATAAAAACAAAAAAATGTGTCACCAAATATGCTCGGGCAGCCATTAATATTATATTATATCATTAATTATCTAATCTTCCCAGCCTGGCGATTATGCACATATGCTCTCTTCATTATGGAAAGATGCTAATGAGCTGTGCAAACAAATAAGCTGGAGTTTAGTGATCTATGCTAAGATATTTCAATCAAATAAAAGTCTACTACAGCAAGTCAGTTTTCTTTCACAATGCTGTTTGCGTTGTTTGATGCGACTAAAACTGCAAGCAAGCCATGCGAGTTTACATTCTCTTGATTTGCACTTCAAGTCTAATAATTCTGAAGAAAGGCTACAAAAAGTGAATGACAAGAATCACAATTATATTTGTAAGCTAAATATCAATCATTTAACCATTATCATGCAGTCATTTAGATTATTATAATGCTCTTTACACTAAAAAAAACTGAAGAATGGATCACTGAAGGGTTCTTTGGGGGCCCAAAATGATCCATCCATGACAAAAACGATCATTTGGAAGAGTGTATGGAGAAAGCATGAATCAGCAATGTTAAAAAGTTCAAAACTCTTTTGTGTTTGGATATGTGAATGCACTTGCTGAGGAATTCTGACAGGCTGAATGCCTCACATGAAGACTTTCACTGACTGTGCTTGGACAAGCCTGGAGCGCAAGAATGATCAAATCAGCCAATCAGGAGGTGCAGACTAACGCAGCCAGCCAATCAGACTTCAGCGCCTGTGACATACAAGTTAAAGTTCTAGGTAATAACATTCTAAACAAATTAAGACTTGTTCAAGGCTGGAGGGAAAAAAGAAAGAGAAGAAATGAAGAAGCGAGGGAGGGGTTGTGTGGTTAAGGACTGTTTGGAATCAGTGAACTGGCAAATATTCAAGATTGCAATTCCATTGACATGAACGAAAACGCTTCCCAGAACCGTAATATTTACATTGTGGGGGGATTTTCTGGCCAGGGTTGCATTGTGCCGTCGCAGCAAGTGTGCCAAGCTGATGCAACAAGTGAACAATAGAACAGTGAAAACATAGACCGCACCCCTATCAACAAGCTACCGGGTCCACGGCCGGACCGTTTGTTTCCTTTGTTTTCATCTGAACAGGTGAATGCCCCGGCAACAAAATGAGAAATTCAAGTCCGACAGTGACCAGTGTGAGGTACAGGTGTATACGTGCATACAAACAAGCACAGGAACCCATTCGGCTGGCATGGAAGCCCTTTCACATGAAGCACCAAAGCGTGGAGCGGAGCCTTACACGCAGGGCATGATGTCAGAGGAAATCTTTTAGAGAGTCAATTTATAATCCATGTGTATGTGACATCTGATGCCCCCTGGCTGGTCCAATTAGGTGCTGACAGTGCTTGTGAGATGGATGGCGGTCCTTGGGGGCATACAAGAAAGTCTGAGAAAGACAGAGTGTGCATGAGAGAAGATAAAGGATGGGCCAGAAAAGAGAGAGAGAGAGAAGAGGAGATACAGAAGGTTTTCAAATTCAGAATGAGGTTTTCAAACTAGGGTCCCCAAAGGGCCACAAGGAAGTTCTGTAAGCAATGCAAAAAAGTAAAGGAAAAACTTGCAGAAAATATATTTTTAATGCTTTATGAATTTTAATATATTCATATTTTTACACTCACCAAATCTGATTACTAGAATCTAATATTGTAATAAATTTTAGATCAAAAATCAAGAGATTAATTTTTGTCATGATTTAAATGAGTGATTATTTTAGCATATTAATTATTTTTATTGTAGGAAAAAGAACAAATTTTCATATATAAAGTTAAATGAAGATAAATGTGAAATAATATTTATTTCACATTAACAATTTGCATTAGAACAAATAATTATTTTACTAATAATATGATAATTTACAAAAGAACAAACAAAAAACAGACATAAAAAAAAAAATTGTATATAATAACATAATTTCTTCTAATGATATATAAAAAAAAAATACACAAAAAGCTCTCTAGGGTTTGAGGTATGCATTATCAGTTAAACAACACTGACATTAACCAACATGCAATTATTATTTATTCATGATTTAACGCCATGCCAGCAACAGTTGCTATATTCATGGCAAAAGGAAACAATAATAAATTATAAATAACCAACAAGCAATAATACTGTGCATAAACTCAGTAACCTCTGTCTGATAAAGATGTTTGGAAGCTTATCTGGAAGACACTGAGCAGAAGGTGTGCATGAAACACTTGTCCAGTTTTGGTAAAAGTGTTCTTGTTCTACAAAGCCTTCTTTGCATCTGGAAAAAAGAGACAGTCGAAGACTTAAAGCATATTGATATTAGGCTAGTAATAGTCTAATTACTGCAAAATGATAACCAGATCCACAACTTGTAATAACGGATAACGGTACAGGTAAACTGTAAAACGCCAAACGTTTCCTACTGAACTAACAAAAAATAAAAACTGTTTGGTGTATTAAAATTAGTTTGATGAGAGTGACTTCACAGCAGAGCGTCTAAACCTTTAGAAAAGTAAGAAACAAAGCCTCTAAAATCATACAACAAGCCACAAAACGTGACGTGTCATGTATACCAAACAATCATAAGTTAGACAATGGAAACAGCAAACGCTGAGGGCTTCCTGAAAGACTATTCTTCTGTTCTGAGGGTTAAATAAGTGCAGTTATTTGACATGAAGCAGTGACATCATTCTCTCACCCCCAAACCTGACGGGGTCTCTACAGATGTTTCCAGCCGTGGGCCGCTGTTATGTGAGCTAAAATAAACATTACAGTCAGTCTTCAGCTTTCAGCAGTCAGTGCTTCGACAGGTGCGTCCTCCCAATTCACCAATCATCTACACAACCCTTTCTGCACTATGCAGATATCCTTTTTTCCTATTTATCTGACATTACAAGGAAGCTTACCCTAACCCAAGCAAAAACACAATTTTTTACCTATAGCAAACGAATAACAGCTGCATTTATTGCCTTCCCAGAATGCAGTTTGCAATGACATCACCATGATTTCATTCAATTTAGTTCAATACTATCCCTCAGGAGAGCAATAGTGCAGTCGAATTGGCCATGATTACTTGCTTGCTAATAGACGACATTGTGCATTCTGTGATTTATATTATGTGTTAAAACAATGGAAGTTCATTCATATTGTCCTGCCAGATAAAATCTGGCATAAGGGATTTGTTACTTCAACATCTGTTGACCTTACACATTTAGACACAGGAAATGCTGAAATGCGAAGGCAATGCTGATAGCTGGGTCAAACATGTGGAAGAAAATCAGCAAGCTATTTAATACTTCACATCTGAGACATGGTAATTGATTAAAACGCAATGTTACAACCAAATCCGGAATAATTATCGATCGGAATGAGCTCCCGGTCCGAACCTCGCTCAAGCTGTAATAATAACATTAACTGTCCCGTAAAGCCGTTCACCTTCAACCTCCCATTATCATGCAGCTCGGTGCTCAGACTCCATTTTTCTCCAGAGACCGCTGGGGTTAAGTACACAACTCCAGGACACATAAGCATCGCTGCCCTGGAGATAAACTACTGAGAAAAGAAAAAGATGTCTTCAAAATGAAAGGCAGTGAGTGTTTTGAAAAAATACTGAAGGAGAAATATGCTGAAAACAAGTTTGGGGAAGGACGGAGCGAGAGATGGCGCGAGGGAAATAAATCACAGTGGGAGACAGCGAAACTCACCCTGCAATTAGAGGTTAACCTCACACTTGTTTTACAAGGGCAACGCTCTTTCATGAAAAGGGCAATGGATATCACCCTCTAGGAGGGATGACTTGCTCCCTTCTCTTATTGCCTTCTGATGTAAGCATTATTAGATTAAAATAATATTAGCAAACAAAATGAAATAAAAAAGTAGAATCTTAAATAAAATATGTGCAATAAAATAATTTATAAAAAATAGATTTTGATACAACATTACATAAAAACACAACAATTGTGAAGAATAATTATGATTATTTTATTGTATTTACAGCCATTTTTTTTTACAGTACAAAAAAGAAAAATATTTTTGTGAAAGAAAAATGGTAAATGTAAAAAATAGTATCAATTTAACATTAATAATTTGCTTTAGTATAAATAATTTTTTACTATTTGTATAAATTCATATAAAAGTGTTCTTGCTCTACAAAGCCTTGTATCTAGAGAAAGTGGAAAAACTGCAGTTTTGTGTAATATTATCCATAGCATTTTAACAATTTACTTGATGAATGATGATCCATATAGTCAAAAAAAACAAACGAACAAAAAATCTGCATGTAGTTTTGTGAAAGACAAAAAGGATAAATGTATTATCCTTATAACATCTTAATAAAAAAGAAATTATTTAGAATAATAGAAGAATCATGTGACACTGAAAACTGGAGTAATGATGCTTAAAACGTAGATTGCATCACAGGAATAAATCATTTGTTTATTTAAAATAGAAAATATATCTTACAATACTACTGTTTTACTGTATTTTAATCAAATAAACGTAGCCTTAATAAACAACTCAAAGTATGACAGTTACAAATATTGCTTAATTCAATTATTTAACTAAAATGGAATAAAATGAAATAAACATATTTCTTTGGTTATTTAAGTGAAGCAATTTATGTAAAATATGCCCACATGTGACCTGGACCCTGCTTGTTCGATATCAGGAAAAAGCCCACATATATCCAGCCCTTCTAAAGAACTTTAATGGAAATAAGAATACAATTTATTAAGTGTGTAGTAAAAGTTAGGCATGATCGGGTGCTGCCTAGTTTTAATGTTATTATTTTACTTGATATTTATGCATCAAATTCATTTTACACATGCATTCCCTCATGGCGGTTGGTGGTGAGCCCCTAGAGCCACAGTCTGAACACTGACTTTAAAGTATGTTTGCGTGAGTGTGAGCATGTTGGTTCGTTCAAGCTCAGGTCACAGGTCTGTGGGCCAGCAGAGGGACAAGAACCCCCCACACACCCCAACCCCTCTTTCTCTCTCGGTCCCCAGCCAGACCTTATTGAAACCATATGTGAGGGGCTGAGATGGTTTTCTGCTCGGATTGAGGCAAACACGCAGAAAATTGTGGGAAGCAAACATAACCCCAGGACCTAGCCAGATACGCTAATTAAAACAACCTAACCAGCAAACAGAACTTGCTCACAAACCCACAGCGACAAAAACCTGACTGAGTTACTGTTAAAATAAATAAATACAATAAAAACTAAAACATGCAAAGTCAACGTCTTGCTTCTCTAAACATCAAGGTTTTGTGAAATATTATAACATTTAACAAAATGCTTTAACTTAAATATAATTATATAAAATTGTATACTAATTTATATATTAATATACAGTAAAAGCAAATTTTTTCAGTAAAATAAACGCTCCTACACTACCATCTTCAGGCAACAGAATTTGGAAGGTGTTCAATCTCTCCGGGCTTGAGGTATGCATTCATCCGTTAAACCACACTGACATTAACCAACAAGCAATAATACTGTGTATAAACTCAGTAACCTCAGTCTGATAAAGATGTTTGGAAGCTTATCTGGAAGACACTGTGCAGAAGGTGTGCATGAAACACTTGTCCAGTTTTGGTAAAAGTGTTCTTCTACAAAGCCTTCTTTGTATCTGGAGAAAAGAGACAGTCGAAGACTTAAAGCATATTGATATTAGGCTAGTAATAATTACTACAAGATGATAACCAGATCAACAACTTGCCATCTTGCAAACATCAAAGGTACCCTTGGAAAAACAAATCTTGGTTTGCATGTATCAAACTATGGCTGTGCAGATATGATCACAGTATATCAGAGGTTTAAAAATCCCCAGGGGTACACAAGAGCGTCAGCCAAAAATTTGAGGGAGGGAAAAAAATCAGTACTGACATATTATTACAACGTAAATTGACTGTTTTCTATTTTAACATGTAAAAATGTTTTCAGATTTCAGTTTCACATGATCCTTTGGAAATGATTGTAATACGCTGTTTTAAAGTATTCTCTAAAAATAATATATATGTAGTGACCTGGGACCGCAAAACCAGTTTATAAACGATAATATTTGATCAAGATACAACCATTTGAAAATCGAAAATTTTCAAATTGAAAATTTGAAAAGCAAATATTAAGAAAGTTGCTTTTAAAGTTGTCCAACTGAAGCAATGCATAAAACTAAATCACAAATTGCATTTTAATATATTTATAGTAGGAAATTTTCAAAATATCTTCATGGAAAATTATCTTTACTTCCTAATGATTTTTGGCATAAAGATAATTGATAGAAAATCAATCATTTAGAATGTATTTTTGGTTATTGTTACAAATATACCCCAGCGACTGAATTAATATATATATATATATATATATATATATATATAAGCCAATTATTTCATTTAAAAAAGGTGCTCACGAATATCATATTTTCTCACCCAGCACAACACATCCAGATTTACTCGTGCTGCTATTCAATTGCAATCCAATTGTGGATATTGTATCATGAGGCTGCGAGTGATACTCTACAAACACACTCGAAATCAATGACTGTATCTATGTAATATAAACACCTACGACTGTGTAAATATTTCTGACTAATGCATCACAGTCTGAGCTCCAATACTGCACATGTGGAGCTCTTGTTAGGATCAGGAGAATTGTCTGCATAAAGCATACTAAATATCTATCGACAAAACCATAATGTCCCTGAGGTGATCTAGTTGATCGTTATGACTATGGATAGAAATATCAACATTTCAGGCCGTTCTGAGACTCCCAGAAAGCTTGGTGAGAGGAGCTGCGTAACGGTTACGCTATCAGAGACTAATGTGTCCTGCAAAGCATTTTGGGTAAAGGAATAATTTAACAGCAGTGCTAGACAGGAGTCCCAGCATGAGGAATGAATCAAAAGGATGACGGATTGGAGTCGAACAGGAATGGGAGCCTGAAGTGCACACCAACAACATGAACTATACATCAATCTCTGTATATTACGCTACTATCTCAAGTGTTCATATGTTGAGTGTGTGCGTGTGAGACGGCTCTTTTCTACACATACGGACGTCTGTATCCAATTCGACTCCTTGGGAAGACCCAGACAAATGAAGTGTCTTGTTCAGTGCTATCACATAAGAGGATTCCTCTAATGCTGATCAACAGCCTTGTGAGAAGACCCGCCAAAAGCAGTCCCTGGGAGAGTGGAAAGAGTGGACTCTGTAGACTCTGAGGCACATAGAGTCTACTCATCACACACACAGCTAAACCTCTCTACACCTTGGCCCAAACATCCCTACACTACATTAGCACCATCTGCAAACCAGACACAATTCTCCTTGGGTCATTTTGTTTAAGCTGCAAATAGTCTCACGTAGCCAGACTTCTAACTGATGACGAAGTCTGGTCCTCTCTGTAACTTATCCTGATGAAGAGCTGCGTACTTAGACAAGACATGCAAAATTATGTTTAACGGCATAAATGAACTGACTAAAGGACTTTATGCTACCAAGTGCACCACATAAATGTAACAAACACTCATTTCATGACTAGCTCTTCTGAGAAAACCTATTCATGTTAACTTGCTGAAGCCAGCCAATCAGACTGAAGCTTGCCATTTTGTATCAAAACAATACAAAAGATTTCATTTGTTAACATTATAAAAATATATTAAACGGTGTATATTTCAACAATCTGTTAATATTATTTATTGAATACAATAATATTATTAACTAACATTTCTATTATTAAGTAACGTGAACAAAGAATAATAAATACTGTAATAAATGTATTGTTCATGGTCAATTCACATCAGTTACTGTAACTAGTGGAACCTTATTGTAAAATTTTATCCATTTACCAAACAGAACAATTAATTATAATTTTTTATTTTATTTATTTTTTCATTTTGACATTTTATTATCTACATATTTTAATATAAGTTCAATAATGTCAAAATAATGAATATAGTAATCAAGAGCACCACATCCGAAATTGTTTTCAGTAACTATAGAAATGTCTTTTTTTTAGAAATGCGACTTTTTGTCTCACACATTTCTGAAAAAAAAAAAAAAAAAAAAAATTCTGAATTGTAATACAAACTCGCAATTCTGACTTATTGTCTTATAATTTTAATATATAAACTCGCAGGTTTTAAAGTTGCGAGTTATAAAGTGAGAATTGCAAGATATAAAGTGAGAATTGCGAGTCATAAAGTGAGAATTGCGAGATATAAATTGAGAATTGCGAGTTATAAAGTCCGAATTGTGAGATATAAATTGAGAACTGCGAGTTATAAAGTCCGAATTGCGAGTTATAAAGTCCGAATTGCGAGATATAAAGTGAGAATAGCGAGATATAAAGTGAGAATTGCAAGATATAAAGTCCGAATTGTGAGATATAAATTGAGAATTGCGAGATATAAATTGAGAATTGCAAGATATAAAGTCCGAATTGTGAGATATAAAGTGAGAATTGCATGATATAAATTGAGAATTGCGAGTTATAAAGTCCGAATTGTGAGATATAAATTGAGAACTGCGAGTTATAAAGTCCGAATTGCGAGTTATAAAGTCCGAATTGCGAGATATAAAGTGAGAATAGCGAGATATAAAGTGAGAATTGCGAGATATAAATTGAGAATTGCAAGATATAAAGTCCGAATTGTGAGATATAAATTGAGAATTGCGAGATATAAAGTGAGAATTACAAGATATAAAAGAACTGGGAGAGATAAACTTGCAGTTCTGAGAACATCAGTCTTCTCAGAATTGTGAGATAAAAACTCACAATTGCAAGTTA
>JAUMHE010000060.1:14731677-14757234 GCA_032359235.1 Enteromius mattozi
TATCAGATCAATTACCGGCATTGTGCATTTCTGGGTAATTTACAGAGAGCAGTGAGGAGGAAAACTACGCTGAGGACATTTTAAAATAAGTGGAGTAAGTGTTGGTGTGTTTATGGACGTACCTGTATGTGACCAGTCACGCGATTATTGAGGTAATGACTTTAAGGCAGTTTTGCTAAGTAGTTTACTAATTAAGGTCTAATGGTTATACTGTTTATTGTGAGATACATTTATCTTTATCTGGGAGTCATTTGGAGGCGGTTAATTAGTCGCTGCCTCTGCTCTTCCCGCGCTGTGCTGCTGAAGCGCGGGAACCCTGAGGACGAAACTCTCATTTCCACGTCGACTCAATGACCAGAGGCCAGCACTCACCACGACAGGAAGGTCGATGAAGAAGCGCGGGCAATTAATGCACACTTTTATTTTAGCACTAGGTGAATCAGTTCAGAGCCGTTTATCTTTCCTTGTGCTTTTCTGTACAACACACCTGCAGAGGGACGACTGAAAGCTGCACACTGATCAAGACATGCATGCACAATTCAGTTGTTTTGATTTGCCTCAACACTCTATAAAGTAAAACATTTAGTTTCACTACTGTTATTTATGAACATTTATTCGAAGTTTAATAAAAAAAATTACTAAAACATGCAAAATACCTACTAATTATTTTACCTAACACCATATAATCAGTTGTTTTTGTGTATAGCCTACAAGTAATAGCATACACAATTATGGTGTGCACTGCAAAGTCAACTATAGTTGAAATGAAATTACATTACACTAACACATGATCATTCGGAATTATTCATAGTTATGCCAGGCTGCAGAGATAAATGCGAGATCTACATGTTATATCATGCCTTAAATTACCTTACACCACAAGGTGTAACAGAATTGTGGTTAAAATAAAAACACATTAGAATGCATTCTGTAAGGCATTAATAATAGATTTGAATAAAAGTTTCAAGGAATGATAAACATGTGTTATAGCTGCACTACCAATTCAAAAGTTTAGAGTCGTTATTATACAGCAAGGGTACATTAATTTGACTTTTAACTTGAAATTATTACAATAATAATGTAAGGAAATATTATTTATATTAAATAAATGCTGTTCTTTAGTATCTACTATAGTATTTTTTTTTCCATGTTTAAGCTAAATGAATACAATCAATACTGAAAATATTTTATTTTATTTAAAGCAACAAAATCTGCATTATCATGTGACACTGAATACTGGAGTAACAGCTGCTGAAAATTCAGCTTTGCATACATATATTATTAATATAGTTTGTACTGTATTTTGATCAATAAACGCTGTGTTAATGAGTTTTTAATGTTTTTAAAAACAAACAAACCCCAACTTTTTGAATGCAAATGTGAGTTAAAAATGTTTATAAAATGTATAACATTATATTTTCATAGTATTTTTCAACGTTTGCCTTTTTACCCAGAAACCTGAAGCCGGTTTTTGAATCCCAGTAGACTACTATTAGCATAAAATAAACCACTTGTACATGCTAAGGTCGCTCCCACAGCTGTGACTCCAGACATCAATAGAAACAGCTGGAACATTCCGAACGGTCCGTGAACTCGGAACACACGCCTCCCAGCAGAGTCTCAGGAAGTTGGAATTACAACAGGCATCTGGAACAATCTTCCACAAATCATCCTTCAGGTGCTTTAAAAAACAACAACAACAGTGGCCCCTCGGGCCCTTATGGAGCGCTGCCTTCCCAAAACCTATCTGCACAAAACCAATATGTTCCTGACACATCCCCCATCTCGTCCTTTAATAATACCGGTGTACGTGCAGAACTAACATTTTTAACCCAACACTTCAATTGTCTATTTTTTGATATTTCAGAGATCTGCCAGGTGAGAATGAGAAGAGGGGGTGTGAAAAGGCTAAAAATGAGCTACAGTACAACGCTCAAGCTTGATTTGCACAATAAATCACAGGCAATCGTATTCTCGTGGGCGATGCATGGATTATTTGCTGTGCCAAGCTTAGCGGGTTGCCAGTCGGGTTGCTTCTAGTCACGCCACATGCTGTTTTTACCCCCACAGCCATAGGGAGAGACAAGGTTTATAAATGTACAAAAAGTGCTCCTTCGGTTTGACAAATGAGCTTTCGGAAAGCGTGTTGGGCAAATGGGAATGAAGATAAATCTGATATAATGGCTAGATAACAGCCTGCTCTGGCCCTGACAGATACCATCAGCCAATACATTCTTTACATAGCACGAATACACAGAGACAATGATACCGAGAAAGAAGTGACAGAAATCACCATTGCTATTATGACACAATATTACACCACAAGGCTGCTGAATGCATTAGCAGGGTGGCGAACTCCGGTCCAGGAGAGTTCAGCTCCAACCCTAATAAAAACTCGCCTGCCTGTAGCTTCCTAACAACCCTTCATACCTTGATTAGCTTGTTCAGGTGTGTTTGATTAGGATTAAAGCAAAACTCTGCAGGGCTGTGGTTCTGTGTAGTAAATGTCGCTCCATCTGAAGACCAAAACATTGCTATTTATAAAGACGTTGCTGCCGAGCACTTCGATAACTCATCAACTTTTATGTAATTGTGTGAAGAGACAATGGAGACTGATGAAGGTGTATAAAGTGAGGATAAAGTTTCCAGACAATTAAAATCTTTCCGGTTGCAGACGTGAGGCTGTTACGAGGCATACGTAATGCTACAAAGTCATCTGAGTCCCTGAGCTTAAAGTCCAGGATCCACATTATGTTTGATTCGTGTGCTAGTGCCTTAAAGGGTCAACTAGATAACTATGACAGTACAGCAGTGGCAAAGATTCTGGAAAAGTAATGGGGAAACGTACAAAGTAATAGGAAAAAGGAAAAAGTGATTAGTGCACAAACGAGAAACAAAACTGACTGATGCAAAATTTTGAACTAATGAGTCAAACCATTTCCAGTTCGAAAACCTATGAGTGAGAAGATGTATAATGGCAGGAGTTATGCAAGTAAGATGACTTTGTTTTCTGCTCCAGACAGCCTGAGGGAAAGACTTTTGTGGTTAAGCTCCAGGATTACAGGCTTTGAAAGGGGCAACATGTACCCACAACTCACTGGGATTCAGCTGGGGCTCTGCTGTTAAAATCCCCCTTTTGAAGTGTGCAAATCCTGCTGCACCAGGCAAAGGGTTATCAACAGACGTGACTTCAACTTCACCTCATATTCACATACAGTATTCACATACAAACTTTTATTCAGACACCTTCAACATTTCTCATATTCTCAATACCAATTTAGTTCAACCAAGCAATGTTTAACTTTGGTCAGTCTGGGCTATAAAACGGTCACAATTACCAAGTAAGAAATAACGTGGTCAGGTAATAGTGTCTGATCATTTTCGGTCCCAGAGTCATCAGTTTTACTGGTAATTCACAGTATGAAGAATTTTTGGGTATAACATGTCATAGTTTACTTTATGTTGCTACCCTCACTAACATAAATTAACCATAGTGTCCTGCATCCATTATATCTATCATTTGTAGTTTGACTGTATCTTGAGTATTGATGAAAGCTGCTTTTTTTCCACTTGATTTTTGTTTAATGGCACTCTATAATTTTCCAAGCAAAAAGCCACTTTTCACCCAGAGTGTCTTCTTCACACTTAAGTAGATGGAATAACAATCGGTTATTTTAAATGGTGAGAAACTGAAATGATCAACCCAATTACAACATGTAATGTTATATACGGTCACTTGAAATTGGAAACTACAGCTGCGTATGGAGATTAATGGGTTGATGATATATTAGTAGGCCCTTGTGTGTGGAATTTCTACTCTAATGAGGTTGAGGAAAATCTGCTGCTAAATTCTGCTGAATAAATTTAAATATGATGAAGTATGTTAAACAGATCTGAGTGGACTGTAATCTATGAGTGCGAATTCCAACATTCTAAAATAATTCCAAAATGTTTACATTTTTTTTTAAAAGCATGTCAATTCTCTGAAAAAAAAAAAAAAACCCACTCCATAAAAGCACTTTTTTTTACTATTTCAAGTTTTTGAAATAAACTGCTTTTTTTACTCACAACTTTTACTTTATGAACAAATTTACAGTAACGTTCAAATGTTTGTGGTTGGTAAGATATATTCATTTATTTATATTTTTGGATCAAAAATACAGTAAAAACTGAAATGGGCTAAGCTGAATTTTCAGTTTTCAGTGTGACATGATTTTTTACAAATCATTCTAATATGCTGATTTGGTGCTCGAGAAACATGTCTTAGTAATTATATTGAGAACCGTCGTCCTGCTTAATATTTTTGTGTGAACAATTTCAGGATGAACAGAATTTTCAGTAGAACAGCATCAATTTAATGCATACTTGCTGAATAAAGTATTTATTTAAATCTTGACAGTCATTGTACACCTTTCATTTTTTTAAATTTTTTTTTAAATAAATAACCAACCCTCTTATAAAAGTCCCCTGTTGGAGGATGAAGGCTATTTTATACACTACTGTCCTTAAAGCAATTTTTATTCAGTTTAATCTATCCTTGGGGAATATATATATTTTTTTTTTTAAAAAGTCAAAGTGATTCCAAATTTTGAATCATAGCGTTTGTTTTTAATTGCAGTGCATTTTAAGGTGAAGTGTCGGGAAAGATAAAACAGTAAACGTTTTGCTTCTGTGTTGGATCATTTCTGTGACATGAGCTGAACCGCATTGCACTGAGCATAGAGTTTCACTAACACAGGAAATGAAGGGGCTCTTTATGGCTCCAAAACCTCCAAAATCTCCCTTGATAAAACTGCAAGAGTCCTCTCAATAAAAACAGCTATGTCAATAGACAACAATAAGATTTGGCCAGCTGGTGGGAAAATACAGGGTCGTCTGTGGCCCGGCGCCTAACCCAGAGCAAAAAACAGCCAACAAAAAACACATTCTAAGCTTGTTCTGCATATTTGTCTGTGAAACAGATATACCGTTCATTTGGGCTGCAATGGTAAACAAACGATGATAAATACAAAGGACAAAACAACAGGAAAGAAAGAAGAAGAATAACAGGAAACCTACAATTTCTCCAAGTGAAGCGGCCAGCATGTGAGTGACGGGGGCCAAGTTTGTAGCACTGTAACCAGTGAATAATGATTTGGTGCTTTCATAGGTCACAAAGAATGCAGCAGCTGGAACCAAGAAAAAACACTTTATTTGAGGAAAACTACTCAATTAGCATGCACTTTCTAAAATGCGTGTATTTATTTTTAGCCGTATTCTGAGAGCTAGTGAATCATACTCTTCCACAGAGTTTTAAGTGAACATGCAGCCATTTTTCATGTTTATATAAGATATATAAACTTACCATTGGGAAAGGAGCCTATAGCAGCTGATGGGACCCCTGCATAGATCCCTCTGAAACCTCCCGCCTTGTAGAAGCCCTGCTGGCTCTGCAACCTTGTCTTTATGGTGTCCAGAGGGAAGAGAGTGAGATCTACACACATTCCTGCACAACCGCCTGCCTAAGGGACGAAGAGCAATAACACAGTTTTAATATATCATTATATATCGGTACAGTATAATACACTGCTGTAATTCTGGCGCAATGCAATTAATCATTATAGCATCATATATCACTTTTATCAAATTACAAAATTACAAATTACTCTTTAAGGTGCTTTAGGGAGAAGAAGAGTCAGGTTTGCTGATCTGCTTAATATGGTTATTAAAACATGAAGTGGAGATACAGAATATCACTTTTTATCTAATTCATTATTTATTATGATTACCTCATTTTTGTGGTTTTGAGTATTTCTGACTATCAATACGCAATACCGTGCAAATGTATCTGCAAACAAAACCCTTTTTCAAATTTTATGGTAGAGAGTGCAAACTTTATGACTGAAATAATTATTACTGTAAAAATAAATAAAACATTTGAAGCTAAGTTTGTCCTCTTTTAGTCAAGATCAAGTTGAAGTTGTCAATTACGTTAAGCACTACTGACTGTATTATTATTGTTATTATTATTATAAAGCGCTATATTCAACAAATGCATAATAAGGATGTTGAAACAAAAAGGTAAAGAAGAGTATTATTTACAATAACTTCCTGGACCAAGAAATCATAAACTATATTCAAATTCATATTTGAGAAACAAGGGAAAAGAAGAGTATAATTTTTATTTCTCTATAAACTACAAAGGTTAAAAAAATAACAATGCAAAACAATAAAACTAAATAGTTTTGAAATCTTGTTATTTATTTCTTTTGTTATAAAGCTTTAATATTTGTGGCTCTATCCAGGTGTGATCTGTTTGAACTGATGTGTAACAGTGGGCAGGGGCTTTATAACATTGCTTCTTTAGTTCGGGTTAAGGTTTATCATAATTCTGTCCTTCCTCCTAAACTCTAGACTGAGGGGAGGTCATAACATAATAATACTGATAAACTAGATGTGGGTATTGTTTATTTACTGATAACAGCAAACCTTCGTTATTATTATTATTATTATTATTAGTATTACTACTACTAAAAAGACTTTTATTTTCTTCCTTACTTTTATATCAGTCATCATAACCATGACCAAAAATTACTAAAACAAGACAGCCTCTATAAGGAGTGCACACTGACACATTAGCATGAAAACACTGTTACTATATTAGATATCATACCTCATTTGCAGAGTTAATGTCATGAGGAAGGAAGCTTTTGTTTGTTTGTTTTTGTTTTTTGGAAGGTGTAACAGACATAAAATGTGCATTACCACAAGCGAGGCTGTGAACTCTCTTCTGTCCATGTTGTACGCGAGGACTTCGGCATTAAGCAGGTGACGTTGTGGTTGATCCTTGACACTCTATGCAACAACTACCTCACGCTCATCACGGGCGCCGCCATGTTTAAGGCGTACTGACATCACGTGATGACGACAACAGCGCTCCCTTCACTCTCAGCAGAGGAATATCAATATGTATTTTTCCTTTTAACCATTTTCTAAATGAAACATGTAATAATATTGCATCACTATTTTTCATTATTTTTTAAAGGCAAATGAATTTTATGTTGGCTGCTCTTAGAAATTTTAATCTCCCCGAGGTTTTTAAATTCAGAATGGTTTAATTTATAATTAAATGCTCAAAATAAAATCCAGTCAGGCATCATAATAGGTCCAGCAGGGGGAACCATTATTCCATAAAAAGATTCCAATTACACGAAAAAGGTAGCGAATTGATATAAATTATATAAAATTAAACAATATAATGTTGTATAAACTACAGATTTGACTGTGATGAAGTAAAATAAAATCAGCATCACGACATTTCAGTTCGGTTAAATAAGATCGACACTCTAAAGGAATTTTATTCAGTTCAATTTAGTGTATTTCTTTACACTAAACTACAACATTGTCCACAGAATTTTAGCTTATGTGTACAATAACACACATATTAGCAAATACATTCACACAAGAGCATTATATTTACATAAAGTTTGGTCGGGCAAAATCTCACATTTTATTGGGATTTGTTACATTTACCCCCGGATTCACAGACCAAGCTTAAGCCTAGTCTAGCACTAAATGTAAATCGAAACTTGCACTGACTGATCTTAAAACATGTCAGTGCCTTCGTTTTGTCTTAAGATGCACACCAGTAATGCTTTTTATCTAAGGCATGTCGTAATTGAGCTAATCCTGACTCAACGATAGTTTCACATTAGTTTTTTATAGAAGCCAATTTCTGCCACTTAAAAATAAATAAATAAATAAAATATCTACGTTGTTACAGAATTGTGATAAAATAGTCTTCGGGGTCCTCTTTGAGGGCGTATCTTCTGGGGGCCTGCGCGGTGACGTCACCTGCGTGATGACATCGCTGGCTTTCACAGGGTTGTTTTGGAGGAAGTTAAAGCAGATCCCGAAACAGAAAGAGAAAAAAGACCCGTCATTTAACAGGGGCAATAACTGTTACAGCACCCGTATCGGTATCCCCGATTCCGGATTAGTCTCTGGCGTAAGCGATCCAGTGTTCCGCCGGCGACAGGGGCTGAACTTATTGTCTGTTTTCCTCATAAACATCAGGCTTGTGTAAGGGCACTGTAGCAATTTAGCTCAGGCTACACCACAGCACTAATACAGACTGATATTCGCCAGATCCCCAGCTTTATAAACCAGGTGAGTTGTAAAAATCAATGTGTGTGCTTGTACATGTTCAATCCAGGGACCGGTCGTGGATTTGTTGAGAGAGAGATGGTGTAATTGACATGTAAGCTAACTGACGTTAGCAAACGAGCTCATTTGTTATGCTGTTAAAGACGCTGCAATTACTGATTAATCACGTATCTATGTGTAAGCTTCCTTCCTGGTTAAAAATAGTTATTTACACGCTGTGATGTTGATCTGTCCACGTTCAGGCCCTGAGTAAGTTAGTCAGGTGTTTCTAGTTACCCTGACAGGCCTGACAGTCGCGCTGGATCGTGTCGTTTCACATTTGCTTTTACTCTAAAAACCCTTTTTTCTCAGATCGTTGTATTGAGCATTTTTATTAAATGCCTCTAACACAATAACACTCGTTCAGATAAGGGTTTTTACAGCGCTGTCTTGCTTTTATATCAAAACAGACGATTGCACAACCAGCAGCCGCATCAAATACATTCGCTTTCTGCTTGCATGTTTATAGCACGCTGAAACAGGTGTGGAGTATTGCGAAACAAGCCGTTTTCAATAAACAACCAGTCGCTATAAGAGCCTCCATTACACGATAACATTTATAGTTCAGTGTAAAAGACGCGCGTGATTTGTCATTATGAGCACGCACTCGATTATTTGTTGAAATGGATGGCATTCTGCTGTTCTCATGCATGCTAAAGGAAAGTGCTCTACCATGTGATCCGACTTTACCGAGTGTCATGGGTTGCAGATTAAATATGGAGTCGTAAAACTGTTGGCAGTCGTGGGCCGTGTCTCAAAATCTGATCCGTTCAGTATAGTATTCTGCTGGTAATATACAGCATGCAGTACACCTAATATGCAAGCAAGGAGCTTCTTTTGGTAGTTATGGCAAATTCGCATGATCTGGTGAACCATACAAAACTTCCCAATTACATGTATTCTAATTAAAATGACTGGAGAAAGTTAACCGTACTCTGGTAAATATAACCACACTGCACTGTAAATGCTCTAGTATGAAAGTTGTGCCTTTTTTTTATTGGCTAGTTTGTGCTAATTTTGCAGTTGCTGTGAATATGTCATAGGAACATCAGGATCATGCTGACATGGTGGATGTACAGTATCTGAGATTTATACTAAAGCTGCAGCCACATTCACTGTACCAACAATTTTCAGTAGAAATAAAAAAAATTGGGTTACATCTATTTTAATTTCAGCAGCATGTTGAAAACAACACATGAAAGCTAGGCTGTGAGGAATAGACTTAAATCCCAAGCACAAAAAATTAAATATGGCACTACCCTGACTGAGGTCTGTGTGATAAAGGTGTAGTGATGATGAAACGTCCTATTATCTAATGTTTTGCGTTGCCTAATGTATTAATGTTTTTAAATACGGTAGGCGATACATTATGTGAGCTAGAATTCATTTTGGACATCCAAGTCATGTTCCTAGTAACAAATGAAAATAAAATAAAATGCTGCACATGCCTGCGATGCCCAAATATGCAGTCCAGGTATGCAGGCAGCTTTGTTAAGTCTTTGAGACAGAGCCGAACTGTCAGGAAGATGAACCATAAAGAGGCTTAAAGACTTTAGAGTGATTTTATGTGTCATATATACGTGAGATTACTTCATTTCGACACTGCTGTGTTTCAACCCTTGTGTTGAAACGTAAGACGATCAGAGGAAAGACATCAGCAATTTTTCAATATCCTGGTTATTTTTAGGGGTTTTCCTTTCTTTCCATGGATTTCTTTAGTTTATTGGCAGTTACATCTTTTCTCAATAGTTGTGTAGTACAGAAATAATGTGATTTATACTATTACACCTTTTTAAGAGACAGCAAGTGTTCCAGGTAGGTGACTTTGAGTTATGTTGTCCACTTGTGGATCCTACTGAACCATGATGAGGGTTTTTCTTACAGCGGCTTTTAAGTATTTACTGCTGCTTGAAGTTAAACACTACATTTATTGTAAAAAAAAAATTAGCGATTGTATTTCAATGTAGGCCATTTTTAAAGAAAATCAAGCAATTGTTTCATTCCTGAGGCTCATTTCATGATGCCATGCTTATTTGGAGCCTTTTTTTCTCAATGCTCATACTTGTCAGGAAGCATAAGCTAGGCTTTCATGTAGGATCAGCATAGTAATAAGAAATGTCTGTTTGATGTTGTATTTTGATGTTTTTTTTGACATCCAGGCTAGTTTGGGTGTAGAAAGAAGCATTTTCTCTCTTCTTTCTGCATTTAAAGTGGACAAATAATGAGTTGTGATTAAAGCTAACAAAATCTGCTGTTTTTTTAACATACAGAAATGCTATATTTTTGACAGTAATGAAAACAAGGCTGTGAGGTGATAAGTATAGTGCATTCAGTGGATTGTACTGTTGTTTAGCAACATACCGCTCGTTCAGCTAATGAAACTGCCATGACATGGAAAGCCTTATTTGCAGACATGCTAAAAACTGTTTTGTTTTTAGTTTCGAAACGTAACTTAATAGCCCAACCCTGCAGTTGGATGCTGTTTTCACTACTAAATGAAGGACTGATTACATAAACCATCCGCATTTGATGTTATCTGCCTGATTTTAGCTCAGTTGTTACTAATATGTAGATGGACAGTTAAAAGCTAAGTTTCAAATGGCCTGATTGAACACCACTTGAACCTATGATCACATGCCATGTCAGTGGTTTAAAGCTGATTTTTAAACAATGAAACGGCACACTATCTCCCCCCAATATGACTCTCAATATAGCAGCAGGATAGGTGGGTTTACATTGTCTGTTACATCTTACAATTTACTTATAAGAGGGTTTTTTTGTTTGCATCCAGATTGAAACTATCGTTTGCTCTTGCATAACCCTAGAGACTGATTTGTATCAAGAAAGTCAAATGAACTTTTATTATTAGAGGTGTAGTATTGCTTTACCATTTTTATTATAGTAGTCTTATGCTTTTTTTTTTTTTTTTGGATATCCTATCTTTTAACTGTTACATTTGTGACCTTCAAAGTTCAGGTGAAAACACAATGTTTGAGTTAGAAGTGGTCTTGATATGCTCAGCCTCTGCAATGATAAGTTTAACATTTTTGAGATAATTACTGAAAAGAAACATCAAACCTTATCAAGCTATGGCATGGTTTAAATCATGATGTAATACTACTATTTTGCAAGGTATGTCAATACACCAAACCCTTGTTTTATAATATCATACATTTTGGTAGTTACCAAATAGTCTACCATTTATGCCACTTTTATTTCAGATTTCTGTAGTTGTCATTAAGGATGGTAAACATACCGCTATTGGATATTGTCTGTCTGTCTATCAGTCAATAGCAGTACCTCAGTCAATGGATCTGTATTAATTGAAAACGAAGAAGCGTGTAGTGAATCTCATGTTCAAGCCCTTAAAAAGGGAAGTCTGTGTGTTTAACTGTTGGCAGGCAACAGTTGCCTGTAAGAGTGCATTTCTCGTGACTTTAGTAGTTAGAGTGCACATGACTGTGAGAGTGGAAGCAGAATCATGGGTTTTGTCATTGAAACAAAAAAGACTTTTATAGCACACTTAGAGTGTGTAAGTTCATTCAAATGGGTGATTGTGCTTTTAGCTGTAGTAGTTAGTTTACTACATATTGCAAGGTTCCTGTCCTGTCTGTATGTCTTTGAAATAGGCCTGTTTAAGCACAACCAGCTTGGCTTTCACTTCCCCTTTTTTTATTCATATGAGTTGTGCTGTTGAAATCGTGGCTTCATGCTCTGTGCTTTCTCCTCCCCAGCTGTGACACTATGACATCAAGGAAGAAAGTTCTTCTGAAGGTGATCATTCTTGGAGACTCTGGGTGAGTTTCCACATTCAGTGCCCTTGTAATAGCCTAAAGTCTGGGATACTGCCACTTTCATCTAGCTTTTAAAGGGATTGCTCACCCACAAATTCAAATGTTCATGATTTACTCATCTGCAAGTTGCTCCAAACCTGTATGAGTTCCTTTCTTCTGTTAAACGCAAAAGATGATATTTGGAAGATTATTACTAACCAAACAGTTGACTGTAGTCATTGACTTCTATTTTATTTCCATAATATGAAAGTCAGTGGAGTAAAGAAAGCAGAATTATTATTTTTTGGATAAAGTATGCCTTTAAGTGTGAAAGAGCATTTAGTTAAACAGTAGTGTAGTGTTAATAGTTTAAATATTAATTTGAACTCAGTGTAATGTTTCTTGCAGTGGTATATTCAGTAGTGATGCTACTAAATATAAAGCACTGAGAGATAAAAGCTTCTAAATTTTTGTTGTGGGGAAAAAAAAGATATAGATATATAAATATCATTTTATTATAGCATACAATTTTTAGTTTTATTTTTATATTTTGCACTAATTGTGCTTTTAATTGAAGGCAGGACTGTGATCCGTTGCCATTGAGTCCCATAGAGATAAGCCACGTGCATTTAGATGTTTAGCTCAAAATTGTGCATAGAAATGTATGAACATACACTAAATACACAGCTATAAAAACATCCAGTTACGCCCTGTTAAATTCTACCAGTGCACTGTTTGACTGACAGTATAAACTTATGTTTAGATGATTCACGACACATTGGGCGTTTATATATGTTGTGTCATGTCAACCACCCAAACACAAAACCTCCGAAAAGCCTTTCATTTCCTCATTATCTCTTATGAGCTTTCCAGATGGGAATATACATTTTAAGAATGTAGTTTCAGTTTCATAAAGGGACTGAAATTTTCTTATGGCCTGCATTATTAATGTTCGTAGAGTGTTTCATTTGGTGTGACTCATAGTTTTGCACAGTCACAAATAGACGTGTTGGATCTCCTGGTTTTTTGGGGTTTTTTTCCTCCTGCCAGGTGCTGGTTTAAACATGGTTTTGTCTCAACAGGGTTGGCAAGACATCTCTGATGAACCAGTATGTGAATAAGAAGTTCAGTAATCAGTACAAAGCTACTATAGGAGCAGATTTCCTGACAAAAGAAGTGATGGTTGATGACCGACTTGTAACAATGCAGGTAGAGATGACAGGTTATTTTTCTAAAAGCATGTGATGCTTTGAAATAAAAAATGAAAGCATCTGATGCATTTTTCTTTTCCCCATACCAATGCGTGTATTTCTACCATCATTACTCACCCTAATGTGGTTTCAAGCATGTATGATGTTTAATTTGTACAGAGGAACACAAAAATAATATCACTTGCATACTGCATAAATCTGCTTGTCTGTTTTTGAATACGTTTTATAATGCAGCCTGACAGAACTTTCCTTTATGCGAGTGTGCTCTCTGTCGTTTCATTCAGATATGGGACACAGCAGGTCAAGAGCGGTTCCAGTCTCTGGGTGTGGCTTTCTATCGCGGTGCTGACTGCTGTGTGCTGGTGTTCGACGTCACTGCCCCAAACACCTTCAAGACACTGGACAGCTGGAGGGACGAGTTTCTTATCCAGGCCAGCCCGCGCGACCCAGAAAACTTCCCTTTTGTGGTGCTGGGCAACAAAATCGATCTGGAGAATAGGCAGGTGGGTGCAATGTTTCCTGTCAGGATTGACGTTTTATATATCTAGTATTTTAGCATGTTGGTCGCACCATATGACTTTACTTTTTTGGATAAATGTTTTTGAAATATTATTCATTTTAAAGCCATTTTGTAATTTGTCTTTAGTAATGTAAATCAAAATAAGATTATGACAAGCTGCTTAAAGGGTTACTCCACCCCAAAAGTCATTCCAAACATGTAAAACGTTTTTGGAATACAATTTAAGATATTTTAGAAGAAAATCGGGAGGATTTTGACTACCAAGTTAATAACACTGTCAAGGTCAAAAAAAAAAAAAAGAAAGACATCATTAGAATAGACCATCTGCCTGGTTCAACTGTAAAACTATAAAGCGACGATAATACATTTGTATGGAAAGAAAACTGCGTATGCTTCGCCATATGGATACATCTTCTATGTTTATTTATGCTTTGATTTGAATGAAAACGGCGCAGCTAACACAGAACAGTGTTCGGTTTCATCCAGAATATCTGAAATTGTTTTCCGAAGACGAACAAAGCTTTTACGAGTTTGGAACGACCTGGGGGTGACTAATGACAATTTTCATTTTGTGGTGAAGTAACCCTTTAATGTTTTCTTTTAATAAGTTTCTCAAATTGTTTTTTTTCTTCTTTATCATAGGCCGTTGTATCACCATGACAGTATTTTACATCAAATAAATTAATACATAATCATCATGTAAGAGGTGTTTTTATTAGCCCCTTTCACACAGTAATAACAGAAAATTGCTGTAAAATTATCAGAACAACTGTACTGGTAAATACAAAACTCTGCTGTTCACGCAGGAAATGAAGTTACATATTTTTACTGGTAAAGCACCATTCGCACATCAATTTCAAAATTCTGGTCAATTCTGTTATATCATTAACTCTTTAACTGCTGCATCTCTGTGTTGTGTTTGTAAACATAGAGGGGTATAGGCAGCAAGTGTTTTTGTTTGATATTTTCATTTTTGTGTCACATATTCACATTTATGCAGATAACATTAGATGATTTCAAACCAAACACAGTGTGTGTGTGTATAGAGTAAATGCATCATCTGTGTCAGAATGTTTTGATTGGCCCAGAGTAGATGCCTTATTTCAGCGTGTTCAGAACTTGAATGTGTTCATACCAGTAATCTCGTTCTGCGTTCGCACAGACCACATTACTGCCAATTTACTGGTAAGGTTACAACTTCTCATACCGGTAAACAGGCGGAAAGAATTCACTGGTATTTTTTAAAAAGGTCCTGTTCACACATGATCTCTTAATGGTAATTTACCGGTAAAGACTGTATGTGAAAGGGGCTATTGTGAGTATGATTGGCATTTTTAGTACATTTTAAAGTGAAGTGACTTGTGGCCAGGTATGGTGACCCATGCTTGGAATTTGTGCTCTGCATTTAACCCATCCAACGTGCAGACACACAGCAGTGAGAAGTGAATAAGCTTTAGAATAAGCTAATAGATTGTTAAAAAAAAAGTTAGCATGTCATTGACCCGTGCACATGTAGAAGTGTGTATCGAATATGTTTCAAGATCATGTCACATTCTAAGAGGCCAAAAGAGCTAATTTAAGACCAGCTGCACCCTCTCCATACACATGTAAAGTGTTTAAAAACTTTCAGTGAATGACACCTCAAATAGCTTGTGGAAAAGACTTCATCTAGCAGGCATAAAAATCTAAAGTTTAGGATAACTGAAAATTGTTTTTGAAAGAAACAGTTCTCCCCTAGGCTGCATATATTTTATCTAAAATACAGTAAAACTAGTTAATATTGTGAGAGATTATTACTGTTTTTGAATAAGTATATTTTAAAAAGTAGTTTATTCCTGTGACGCAAAGTTGGATTTTCAGATGTCATTACTCCAGTCTTCAGTGTTACTTTATATTTCAGAAATCATTCTAATATGCTGATTTGAATTAATTACATTTTTGAGTTAAGTTGAAAAATATTTTTTTTTAAAACATAATAATTCCCTTTTTAATGCTTTCTTACTGCCCTAAACTTTGAAACGTTTGTGTACATTGAAGGACCTGAGCCATATCACCTAGTGTCATGGTGGAGACACTCTTTCTCTCATGTTGTATATAATCTTCTATGACTTTAATCTCATTCTGTGAATTTCACATTTTGTTTCTTTCATACATTTTTTCACCCTCAGGTAACAACCAAGAGGGCACAGGCTTGGTGTCAGAGTAAGAACAACATCCCATATTTTGAGACCAGTGCAAAGGAGGCCATCAATGTAGAGCAGGCTTTCCAGACCATCGCGCGCAATGCACTCAAACAGGTATGTTTGTTTTTGTTTTTTCCTTGCGATTCTGAGTCCTTTTCTAGTAAATCTGAATTTCTGAATCTTTTTCTGCAAGCCTCTGAAAAACGAGTGCATCTGATCTCGCTCCTCTTGTGACATTGCAAAAGGATCTCATTATAATATTACTACCCCTTAATCTGTAAGCGACAGAGTGGGCGGGATTATGAGCATGTCGTTATAGTCGCTCCGCCTCTACTTTTTCACATAATTGCGAGAATTCTGAGTTTCTATCATGCGATTCTTTTTCCTCCGAATTCTGAGTTTCTATCTCACAATCAAAATAGTTTATTCTGAGAAACAGAATGAGACAAGGGTGACCATTTCTAGTTCACATGTGCCTATGTTTCTGTCAAATGGAGTATACTTTAAAAGGTTGTGCATGTGGCTGTATTTATATGCTTAATGTTTGCCTCAAAACTAAAGTATACTTCGGACTTATCTGTACCCATTTTTTATTATTTTTTTCTTTGTAGGAAACCGAAGTGGAGTTATACAACGAGTTCCCTGAGCCAATTAAACTAGACCGGAATGATAGAGCCAAGCCATCAGCAGAGACTTGTAGCTGCTGAGGACCTCCAGGGGGCACAACGTTTCACCCTCAGCCTCTCTGGCCTTGTCTCTGCCTCACTCCCTCTCTCTCTTGCGTTCTTTCTTTCACCCCTGTTCTCCTTTATCTCCTTCCCTCCCCTTTACTCGATATAATCACTGGCCTTTGTAGACGAGCAGACTTCCTCTCATTCAGTATCCTACACAGTTCTCATTCACAGCCTTAGACACAAACACACACCCGCATACACTCAAGAGGCTCAATCTGACACCCGCTTTCGTACACGAATCCCAACACCTCGCACCGGTTCAGCAGAACCGTCGTTTCGCCCATGTGCAAAGTCCGACTGAAACTCTTCACAACACTTGAATGGCTCTTGAGACTTTTTATGATCCAGTCCCGCAGTGCAGTTGGAGTACGTTTGACGTGAACGCTGAAAGATGGGGGGGGGTGTATCAGAGCCATACGTTGGTACCATAAATACCCGCCATGTTCAACAGCTTCAATGTGCTTGAATTAAAATGGCGGCCTGATGTTAAAGCATGCTACATTTGCATCTTAAAGACGTGAACCTGAACATGCTCCTCAGTTTGTGAAGTCACGAAGCACTGGAGGTCTAACACTGCCCCCGCTGTTACATCTGAGAACTGCAGTCAATTAATCCAGTGTACGCCCAATCGCTGTCCTCAAAATGGAACAGGAAAATATGAATAGCAAACCATGTGATGGGAACATAGATAGTACATCTAAATTATCTACTATTATGACAATTAATATTTCTATGTATTTTTTTTTATCGTCAATCCTCATGTCAGCATGACCGAATCACCGCGAGTCTGCCATGAACAAATAGTGGCGTAGACTATCTTTTGTGGTTTTTGTTTTTTTCATTTTCATTTCTTGCCCGTACTCTACCAGTAGCTCAGGATGGTAGAGAATTTAAGTGCTCAGTATCACTCGGATCTATTCCTGTCTGTTTGTTCTTTATTATTGTAATTATTATTATCTGTTGCATTATATTCAAATAAACACAACTAGACAACATTGGGGGAAAACTGAATTGTTCATGACATTTAATGAAACAAAATGCACAGCATATACATTGTTCAAGAGAAATGTATTTCAAAGTAATGGAAATAAAATTAAGTTGTTGAATAAAACTGGAATTTTGTCTGTTTGCTGTACATTGTTATTTAGAAGTGAACTGGAACTGTCTGAAATGAACAAATGAAATGTGTCTACAAATAAACTCTTAGAAGTTACATAAATGTTTATTTTCATATAAAATCATCAAAAAGGAACAATATACACTACTACACATTGAATAGTTAACTGTCTTAAAGGAGGAGTTTGCTCGAACAGATTTGGAAAAGTTTTGCATTGCATTACTTGCTCATCAAAGGATCCTCTGCAGTGAATGGGTGCCGTCAGAATGAGACTCGGAACAACTGATAAAAACAATACAATAATCAACAAGTACAGTAATCCAAACATCTCCAGTCCATCAATTAAAGTCTTCTGAAGTGAAAAGCTGCATGTTTGTAATAAACAAAATCCATCAACATGTTTTTAACTCCAAACCATTGATGCTGGATAAAATTAAAGTCCTCTATCAATAATACTGCTTTCTCTGGTGAAAGTCATCTTGTCTGAGTCATCAGGAGAGAAATAAGCACAGATCAAGCACTTTCAACAAGTCCAAATCAGTTCTAAACAATTATACATGTGGTGGTTTTCCACTTGAGAAAGCTTTATTACGGATTACTATTTTGGCCAGAAGTGATGGTTTAAATTTAAAATGTCTTTATAACAGTCAATTTGTTTCTTACAAATGCACAGTTTGTCAATTCACAAGACATTATTTAAATAATTAATTCACTGAAGTTGTATGGATTATTGTGATTTTATTGGGTGTTTAAACACTCTGATGGCACCCATTTACTTGCACAGGATCCACTGGTGAGCAAGTGATATAATGCTAAATTTCTCCAAATCTGTTTTGATGAAGAAAAACATACTGTACATCTTGCATGGCCTGAGGTGAGTAAATTTTCAGCAATTTTTTTTCAAATTTGGGTGAAATACTACTTAAACATTTTTAGGCATGTCAAGGTGCATTTTCTATCTTTTGGTCGTTCTAAAGAACATTGTGATTCTGTTTTCAGGTTCTTGGCCTCTTGCTGGATCCTGATCCCAGCAGCCACTGCTGGAGAGGCCCAGACGGCTTGGTTTGCTTCTCTGCTCCAGGCTTTTCTTCAGGTGCTTTAGCTGAAGTGTCTTCATCGGGATTCTTCCTCTTAGTGGGTGAGGCAGTTTTCAGCCAGCTCATCATCATTTTACTGCTGGCTGTAGGTTGAACGGTCTAGACAGGACATAAGGTGGGACGTCAGTATTTAAACTAATCAAGAATTTCACATTCATATGTCAAGGGTTTTAATAATTTGTTAAGACCTTTTCATAAGTCTGTGATGTATTATAAAAATTATAAAAAGATGAACACATTACCATCAAAACATGTGGGGTATATAATTTTATTTTTTATTTTTTGGTAAAAGAAAATGAATTTAGATGCATTAAATTTATCAAAAGTAACAGTAAAGTTATTAATAATGTTTAATAATATTCCAAATTAATGCAGTTCCTCTCAACTAACTATTCATCAAAGAATCAAGAAGAGTAAACAGTAAAGGCTGTGGAAAGTTCATATTTGCCATCACAGAAATAAATTGCATTTTAAAATATATTCAAATAGAAAAACAGTCATTTTAAGCCATAATATTTTTAACATTAAATAATAGAGGACAAATTAATAAACTAATGTAAAAATAGTTTTAAGTGCATTTGCTTTCTAAAAAAGACCAATGTTTCACCTTCTTAACCGTGGGATCTACAGGTTGCAGACACTCTGGAGAGTTGTTGCGGGAATTGTTGACCAATGAGGAGACGGGGTGAAAGGTCAAGGAGGACTTTGGCTGCAGTAATTTCATTGCTTCCAGTGACTTCACTTCTCCAAAGTCCAACCACCGCCTTACCTCATCCTCTCCGTCCAGCACAGCCGGCATCCTGTTACACACCACATTAACTCAAGGTTCAACTTTTTACAAAAGTTGTACGACTCTGTGAAAACTCCATGAATCATATATATATATATATATATATATATAACCTGTCATGAATGCTTTGAAGATTTGGAGAGGAGTCTACAGTAATAACAGTGTAAGTATACATTGTCTCTCCACCACAAGGAGGAGTCCAGGAGTCAAAGAGCCCTGCTATTGTCAGCAGACGCCACCCTGTCCAGTCACTGTCGTCCTGATCGCTCTGTAGACAAGAGGAGGAAACAAACAAATGAGTAAGACTGCCATAAGTTAACATATTTACTTCTTACGACTTGAGCTCACCTCTTCTTGGTCCACATTTTGGTCACTTTTTAGTTTCTGTGTATTCTGCTGACTAGGCACTTGACCTCCTTGGCTTTGAGGGAAGTAAATAAAGAAAGGTTGTTTTTCTTTCTCTGTTCGCCTCCATTCATAGAAGCCATCGGCTAGAATGACACAGCGCTGTCCTTTCAGAAGAGGATCCTGTACAACAAGGTTTCAGCAACAAATCATATGTCTGTCCACAGAATATTAGTAGATATTTGATGTTTAATACATAAGATTACCACAGTGCCTTTTTTAATATGTAATTTTTTTCCTGATTCAATTTTATATATGTATATTTAAATATATATATATATCTCCGGTTTCACAGATAAGGCCTAGTCCCAAACTAAAATGTAAGTCTGAGCTATTTCAACTTCGAGAAATTTGCACAGACATCTTAAAATATATCAGTAGCTTTGTTTTGTCTCGAGATGCACACCAGTAATGCTTTTTTCTGAGGCACATTTCTAAAAAAAATTACTTAAATGTCCTTATTAAACTATGGCCTAATCCTGGCTTAGTCTAAGCCCTGTCTGTAAAACAGGGCCATAATATTTATTGGAAAATATGCATTTAATTACAAATATTTAAGTGATATAAAAGCATAGGGAAATGTCATCTGCAAGTGGGAGGGTTGCTCGCTTTTTTTCTCTCTCTGCAGGATAATGGGTAATATTGGTTTTTACGTTAAAACAAAAAAGTTGCAATAATGCAGGTCAGTGGCATCAATTAAAGTATATACCATAAGGTCTGTCTTCACTGATTTATAAGCTATTGTTGAAACCTAAATTCCCTATGGAACATAAACGAATGAGAATTTTACTTCCTGTCACACTCTGAGCTGAACTTTGGACCAATGAGATTTCTTTGTGGGCAAGGCCACCCATTTGAATGAATGAGGGTGTCTCGTGTACCTTATAGGACTTCTTTTCTAGTAGGCTCTCACTGCGACAGTTGGAAGTGTTGTACTGCATCTTACTGGGGTCATTCTCTTTGAACCACGCCGGGACGAGACCCCAGCGCATCGCTGCCAACACACACTCATCTACCGGAGCATCCTACAGAAAGCGCTTCATTAAACAACTGTACTTCAGGGACAAACGTTGTGCTTATATGTTTTGACATGCCTTGTTGAAGTGTCTTTTGGACAGCAGTACAGGGCTGAAGGACTGAGGACTCTTGTTGTAGGATGGCCAGTATTTGTCAGTGTCACCCTCCTTCCATCGGGGCTTGTGTCGTTGTCCCGTCCTGTCTCGATAGCGAGCTGCACGACTGAGCTCATTTGGCACAAGGGTGCAAGCTGTTCTCCCGCACATTCTGGCACATGCCAAACCTGTATGACGTCACCACAAATTAGACAATACATTTACATCATGCTTTAGGTTAATGATCTTGCTGTGATGTGGCGTTTTTTGCTAAAAACAACTCAAACACTGGACTTTGTGTAGCGTATGTTCTTCTATAATAATTATGCTGAATTTTCAATATGGTATATTTACTAAATTCTTTATTCACAAATGTAAATGGACATGACAGAAAACTACTTGTACTTATTTTAAAACAGAAACAGGTCACTTACCTATATTATTAAACATTAACCAGAAATAAAGCAAAATTACTGTACATCAGGCAAAAGCCTTCAGTCTCTATTCAATCTTTTTTTAGTTGATATTTATGCTGGTATACAAATCTGTACATTTTCTTTTTCTATTAAAATTCTTATGCTTTCCTTAGTATTTCATTGTTCTATTTTTTTCATGGTTAGCTTTGGTTATGTTCACTGTTTAAAATGTCGCCTTAAAAACATCAAAGCACTTGTAACGTATCGCACGGGTAGAGCTCTGTTAATCGGTTCTTCCAAACGGTTCGAAAAAGTGATTCAGTGATTCTTTTGCGTCATTGCGTAAAACGTCATCGCGCGGTTTCTGACGTTCAAGGAAATCGTCTTGGCTTTGAAAGTCCCATACTTTTCTTATCATTCTTGGTTCCCAAACAGTTTATTAGAAATCAGGCGTGTGCGAAAACGGTTCTCAGTTGGTCCAGTGACATGTTGACAGACTCGACAACCGCTCCAACAGTCCACCTACCATTTCATCAAGAACCGACTCACATGAACGATTCTTTCGGAGAACTGTAACGTTAGCTGTGCAGGTCGCTCAAACTTGAGCAACATCACAGTTTCATCAGTATCAGTACTTTAACTTCGTAAATCCGTTTAATTTCACCTCAAAAGCTTATTTTTTTAAAGGGGAAACAGCTGGATTGTTAACGTTACAGTAGTTGCATGCAACGGTTTCTGCACAACCAGGGTTTGCATCTTCATAAACTGGTGAACACGATACAGATAATACATACTACGAATATAAAGTCATAAAGTAAAGGACATTCCTACCAGCCCAACGACTCCTTAATCCGAGGTAAAAGATGCAAGAGCAGAGAGAGCAACGACGGTAGTGTTCACTGAAGTGTGTAAACACGAATAGCGCCCTCTGTTAGAACAACCTGTCCTAACAATTCAAATCAATGCTTTGCATAAATTACTACACTAGTGTTCTGTAACAAAATCAATCAAACACACACAAACATGCAACCGTAATGTGATGGTTTATAAGTTGTTTACAAAATATCAGACACATACATTTAAATTCAACATGGACTGAAATAAACGACAGCATATGAATTTACAAACCCAATATTTCTGTGTGCAATGCCTTAATAAAAGCTTTATTTTCTGAAAATACAGCGTTCCTGCTGTGTAGTAACAAAATCTATCAACGCTATGGCAACAGATTTAAAGAAACAGTTCACCCTAAAACTAAACTTGTCATTTCCTCACGCTCATGATGTTCCTGTATGACTTTACTTCTTAAATACAAGAAGTTCCCCCAAAACTGTTTGGTTACCAGCGTTCTGCAAAATACCTTCGTTTATATTCCACAGAGGAAAATCAGTGAACAAGTGTTTTAGTTTTGGGTGAACTATTCCTTTAATAATATCAATCCACTGTTAATCAGCTGCATTTGGAAACTGTACATAAAGGCAAAAAAAAAAAAAGTAAACTTATACTTCTGGCATCAACAGTGTCAAGTCTGTGGCACTTGAAACCTATAGTGTCAAACACCTTTATTATCACAACATCAGATCTTACTTTGAATGGAGAATAACCAAAAAATATGAACATTATATTAAATGTTTGTTTAACATTTCAGGGTGTCTGAATGTTAAAGTTGTCTTGATGAAGAGTCCATAACCAACAAACATATTAAAGACAACACACCACGTTATAGCTGCCGGTCATATTTATCCATCTAAGAGTTTGAGAATACTTTCTCTCTCTTTCAAAGCTTTCCAAGCCTGATCCTTCTCTTTTTTCGTTGGAGTGCGTTTCTTTTGCCTGGCTGCCATGATGCGACGGAACGCCTCCATAACCTCGTTATCAGCCACTCGAACCCGCTGTCGAAGCTCCTGTTTTCGCATTTCTTCCCGTGCCAACCTGCATGAACGGGGTGAAAAGTAAAAGGGTGATTTTCCTAATCTCACATTAATACTGGTATTATATGGGGGAAAAATACTGTACCAAAAGACATATCTAAAAATACACACTTGACTGCTTCAATACAGCTCCCTAAGTTGTCATCCGAGTACAAACACAGAAAGAAAATCTTAACTTGTCAGATCAGACTGCTCCCTCTAACTCTTATTTTCACAAGCTAGTCTTCCTCTTGTGCTGACAGTAGTTTTGATCTGGATCTAAGGCTCTTTGGCTGAGACTCACTTGAGAAGCTCCTGCTTGCGCGAGCGGTTGTGAGCGGTTAGCGCTTTGAGTTCAGCCTGTCTTTTCTGCAGCTCGGCCAGCACCTCGTCTTCAGACTCTCCTCCGACACCTTGTCTCTCATCAGAGTCCAGCAGCCCCTGGGACACCAGCTCCTCTCTTATACGAGCTTCCAGAGAGCGTGTGTGAGGCACACTGGGACCAACAGAACAAGACAAAATGACCTCTTTACTTTATTGATGTACACAATTACTATTTTAAAGAAAAAGTATCGAAAACTTTGTTTTCATAATCTTTCATCAAATTGCTTTTGAAACAACTTTCCTTCATGGACGTTGTCACCCAGGCAATACAGGCTATTAAATCTTAACCAATAGCTAAATATCTAGTTTTAGTATATTCTGGTCTATTTTGCACCATTTAATCCTGATGGATAAAAAAAATGCATACTAAATACTAGTTTCATTCAAAAATAGAATCACATTACAGAAGTAAAATGAGTTGTGAGGGCTGATTCATGATGACTTTAAACAGTATGAATGCTAATTTAGCTTTAAAAAATGGATATTTCATAATCTCACTTTATATAATGTAATAACTCAATTGAAAAAGACTATTATCAAAATCAACTAGATGGTGAGTTGCCAGAACAACTAGTTAACTATTCAATCTTAATTGCCCCTAAATAATTACACTGCTTTCATAAGATGTGTTGTATTTAATTACAGTCTGATAAAGCACAACAAATTAAAGTGCAGAGTACTTTTGCGCATAAAACAGTGCACAAAAAAACCACACACCAAAACATCCACCTGAATGTGTTTTAAAGTATTGCTGGTGGTGCTACTTATTTTAGAATTAATACATTCAAATTATCAAAAAGTAAAGATGACAGTAAAGATTTTTTTGTTTACAAAATATTTCTATTTCAAATAAATGCTGTAATATTTAACTTTCTATTAATCAAGGAATACTTAAAACATTAAAAATAAAATAAAATTATCAGCACAACTGTTTCTAAACCTACATTAGCATATTAGAATGATTTCTAAAGGGTCGTGTGACACTGAAAACAAGATTAATTGTGCTGAATATTTAGCTTTGCTGTCACATAAATAAATAATATTTTCAAACATTAAAATAGAAAAAAAAAAATTTTAAATTGTATTCATACTTCTGTTTTTTTTTTTTTTATTGTATTTGTAGATAAAATAAATGCAAGCTTGAAGATCATAATATTACGGAAGCCCATTTCTGCCACAGAATAAAAAATAAAGTTGAATAATAAATAAAGTTATTGTGACTTTTTTATCTTACAAGTATGACTTTTTTTCAGAATTGCGAGATATAAAGTCACAATTAAATGAGGAAAAGTCAGAATTGTGTGATATAAACTCGCAATTTCGAATTATAAAGTCAGACTTTATATCTCAGAATTCTGACTTTCTGACAATTGTGTGATATAAAGTCACAACTCTGACTTTTTTTTTCTCAAAAATGTTAGATGTAAACTCACAATTTCTAATTATAAATTCAGAATTGTGAGTTACAAAGTCAAATTTTAAGTGGATAAAAAGTTTGTTTTTTAAAGGGGTCATACGGTGGTACATGCACTTTTTCAAGCTGTTTGGACTGAAATGTGAGTTGGGAGTGTGTGTACACAACCACCCTACAATGATAAAGATCCACAAGTATTTTTATTCAATTAAAAGAAGAATAAGTTGCCTCTTCTGAAATCAAGCCATTCTCAAATGCATGTCGGTGTGGCGTCACACCGACAGAGGCCACTCCCACAATAGTTGAT
>JAUMHE010000060.1:14786362-14813512 GCA_032359235.1 Enteromius mattozi
TTCTGATTGGACGGGAGAAATGAGGAGGTTGATTGGCAATGCGATGCCAGCCGTGATTAATCGACCACGCTTCTCTCGAAATAGTTTATTTGCAAAAACTTCACGTAGTTGTGAATTAATGAGAATTAGTTGACATGTAGTTACAAAGTTACTTATAGTTAGCATTATAGATAGCACCCACACACAAAGACAATAGCAGCAAAATTAATAACTTTAAAAGATGAAAATAGAATATGTGACCTTGAATAGGATAGGACAGTATTTGGCTGAGATACAACTATTAGAAAATCTGGAATCTGAGGGTACAAAAAACAGTACATTTCTAAGTAAAGTTCTTAGTGATGCATATTACTCAAAAATTATGTTTTTATATATTTACAGTAGTTTATTTTTTACAGAAATTTACAAAATATCTTCATGATATTTACTTCTTTACTTAATGATTTTGGCATAAAAGAAGAATAAATCATTTTGACTTATACAATGTGTTTTTGGCTATTGCTATAAGTAAAAGCCCAGCGACTTAAGACCAGGTCTAGGGTCAAAAATATGAAAATAAAAATTAATTAAATATAAATAAAAACTATAATGACATCTCAATTATAAAACTTAATAGATAGATAGATAGATAGATGAATAAACTAACACTGATTGATAGCAAACAAATGTTTGTCAGTTCAGTGCACTCTGTAGTATCAGGTGTATAAGCACTGAACTTTGAAGTCTGAGCAGCTGAGGATACGTCTCTCGTGAAGCAGAAGTCAGTATAAGGGTCTTTGTGTATGCTGAAGACTTTAGTGTTGGAGGGTCAGCCTCTCTTTCAAGGCTCCACGGCAGCTGACATCACCACAGCAATACAGACACATGCCTCACATTGTACAAAGTGAAATTTACAGCCATCACCGCCACGATTAGCTTTAAAAGTATGAGTGGGAAAAAGGAGGGGGTCTGGAATCCTGAGCCGGTGGGTGTGTTTGACGAGCAAGTGCTGCTGAACTGGGCTGGCTTGTAAATTTCGCTTGAAGGGTGGTTGAGGTTGAAAGAACAAATAGAAACTGTGTGTTCACTTGGCGTCATTGTTATTGTGTCACGACAGGGCGAACAGGTCATTTGCAGGGCTGCGTGTTGAAAAGATGGTGTCTAGATGATAACATTTATTACCCCAGTAAACACATCCAAGTAACTGCCTTACTCACTTTAGGAACGTGGTATTTCAAGTGTGACACCAGCTGGATGCTATTTTAGGATCCTGATTCAAGAAGAGCAGAATTTAGATGAACACAGTGATAAGTGTAATTATTGGAACGTGCTCTTTATTAAGGAGGTCCTTAAAGATATTTACAGATATTTAAGTAATTTTACCCACAAGGCCTCAAAGTTAAACACAGATCACTCTAAAGTGCTGGCCAATACGATTCCTGATCGACTATTAAACTATATTAGAGATGTTTCAAAATTGCTATCCATTGATCAGACTGTACAGACTTGTAATGTTGCAATGCATGATTTTAATTTTGATTTGACTTTTGCAAACAATTTTAATATCAGCCATTTGTAAGGCTTGTGAGTATTTTAATACCAATGTAACACAAGCATAAATGTCTAAAAAAAAGTGAATTCTAAATGACTAAATCCTAATCATTGACTATTTTTTAAAGCTATTAAAGATTATCTATCGTATGTTATTAAATTATATCAGACAAATCTGAAAAATCAAACAGTCAAATCTTATATTGTTACATTATATTGTATTATTTTATATTTGTATATTATATTTTATTATATTTGACTGTATATTTTATTTAGCCTAGTCTTCAGTTTTCTAATTTATTTAAGATTTTAAATCTTACATTTTAAATTTACATGTCAGACAAATGTGAAAATTTCAGTAAAAAAAATCATAATATTTAATATTATATTATAATTTATAATATTATATTTTAGTGCTGTTAAACGATTAATCGCATCCAAAATAAATAATAAATTTCTTTAAATAATAAATGAGTGTACTGTGTATATTTATTATGTATATATAAATACAAACACATGCATGTATATATTTAAGAAAAATATGTTATGTATATTAAATGTATATATATATATGAATGTATGTGGAGGGCCAAATTATTCAGAATTAAATATATGAATAAAATTTTAAAATACATAATAAATAATGCAGAAATAAACAGACAAATATTTATTCATTCATTTATTTATTAATGTATTTATTTAATAAATTATTTATTCATTAATGTATTTATTTATTTATTCAATCAATCAATCATGTATTTATTTATGATAAATATATAAATAATTGAATAAATAAATGAATAAATAAATAATTTATTAAATAAATAAATAAACGAATAAACATAAAAATAAATACATATAAATAATTTAATGAATAAATATTTAAATATTAATTTCTTCCTATCTGTTATATTCTTCATATCTTCATAAATAAATGAATTCATATCTGCATTTATTTCTGAATTTATTTTATATATTTCATTATTTCATTGTGTATTTAACAATTTATTTATATAGCCTATTTCAACATTGATTTAATTATTCAGTTTTAAATAATTTGGCTCTCCATAAATGTACACACATGTAAATAATTTCACTAAATATAACAATTCACAATATTAATGTTTTTACTGTATTTTGATCAAATAAATGTAGCCTTCGTGAGCATAAGAGACATCTTTCAAAAACACGTCCAAACGTCAAAACTGTATATTGATTGGGGAACAATCAAAGATGCTGAATTTAAACACTCTTTGGAAAATTGATCAGACTGAGGGTCTATTACACCATTCAACTCTCTGAATGCTTTCTGAGAAGAACCAAAGCTCTTTTCTCTACTGTATGAGTGATTATGCTGTCAGGACAAGAAATTTCTTTCTTGTTCTCAAAATTCACATCACTCTCACCTCTACTCTCACACCTCACATGTGCTGATAGATGAATCAATGGTCCTCACCCAGGAAGATAATCCATATTTCCTCCATTGTGTTCTGTTGTCCCTGCTCACTTAGCAAATAAAATTCATCATAGTTGATTACACCTACCAAAGACACCAGCTTCAGGTCAGTTTGCAAATATTTGCTTAGCACTGAGAGAGTGGGCAGCTAATTTCCTTTTTCCACATCAAGACTATAAATCCTTCGACTGTATTTCAAGCTGTTTGTCTGTTGCGCTGCGTTTAGAAATACCTGAAATCACAAAGGCTTCCCCGGCATGTATGACAACCGTCGCAATCAGCATCAGCCATAACACAAGGCCAAGCGTATGCCAGCAGATTATTTAACAAAGCAGACTGTCTGGCCATGAGAGATTGACGTGCAACTCTTAGGCAGAGCGCAGCCCGTCCGTTTGTCAATACCGTTTCGAGTGAGAAAGCAGAGTGCTCTCGACAGCAGCCATCAATTGGTGAATGTAAAACTTGCTGTTTTCCTCCAGCTCCGCCGCTGGTCAGAGATCCAGTCAGCAGACTGTTAATCACGCTCACTCAGGCCCAGCGAGACAGCCGCAGCCGCAGGGTAATGACACCTAAACAGGGATAAATCACAGAGCAGGGCCCGCCACCCCAGCACAGGAAACTAGTCATGCTGCTAAATTTGAACAAAACCAGGAACTGATAGGGCATCTGTTTGGCTGTTTTGCACTCGATTACAGTGCACTGTAACATTTGAAGAGTTTGGTTCCAAAATGTGATAAACGCCATTGTAATAAAAATGACTTTCTGCCAAAATCTGAATTGTATTTGGTCGCTATTGAAAAGTCAAATTTTACATTTGCTCAAAATGCAATATCCGCCATGTTATTCTGTCATGTGTTCTCCCTTTTTTTTTCCAAACTGCGACAAACGACAGTCTCCTTTCTCTGCAAAATGCGATATATCCGGCTAACCAATCACAGCGCACTATTCCACGCGCTGTAAACAGTACTGGTAATGGTGGCGCTTTGAATACATCCGGTATCCTAGTTTTCCTCATCTGCTGTATTTGTACTTTGATCAATAAACAAAAAACAACAACAACAACAAAAATAGGGCTGCAAGATTAATCTCATCAGAAAAGCCAGTTCTCTGATTTCCTTCACGCGCTTTCAGAAGGAGCGCATGTAATACACAGAGCCATAGATCATTGAGATGCTATGCAATATCGTGTTAATAATCACGCAGCTTTAAAATAATAGAAACCTTTTGTGATATGGAACTGTAATGCGGTCAAAGAGCTGCCTGGAACTACATTATAAGCTACGTGCAAAATAATTGCACACCTTAGAACATTCGTCAGCCAATCAGATTCAAGCAGATACAGCCTGTAGTGTATTTTTATATAAAGTACATATCATGGTTTCCACAAAAATACTAAACGGCATAACTGTTATACTGTAACTTTCACAACTGTCGTAAGTGTATAACTGTTATAAAAGTTACAGTTCACAATAATAATATTTTCATTGTATTTTTGATCAAATAAATTTGTTGAGCATATTACCAACCCCAAACTTAAAATCTAAAAGTCATGGTTATTTTCGAGGTGGTGCATGCCATGTAAAATAAAAGATTTATTTAAACATTTTTAAACATTCAAGTAATATGGATGTTAAATAAAAAAGAATGTGTGTACCTTTCAGTTAACAGGTTTCATAGTTTTGATTGTCTGATGCTTTTGATACGTATCAAAAAATACAGTATGCTGATTACCGCAATCAGAGTTCGCCTACAGTCAATAAACATATTCCCTCCTTTAGTTGCTCTTTTTCTAAACAAACAAGCTAAAGACTAAAATAGAATCATCACATTTTACATTCACCAGCTTTTCAAAGTCTTGCATCACCACTGTCTGTGCAGAACTTCTGTATGTAGCAGCCAAAATCCCAAAGTTATCTTAAAATGTGGACCTAACTTTTCTCTGCTGTAGTGGATGCCCTGTTTGTCCTCTGGCCCTGTTTGGACTTTAGAGAGATTTTTTTGTGTAAAAGCTGGTTTAGCGAGACCAATCCTTTAGCTCAGCTATTAAATGACAGTGTAAAACAGAAAAAGCAAGAATTCACCCCAAAATTTAAAACTCTGTCATACCCTCACCAACACAAAAGAAGACATTTCATATAATGTCTGAGCTGCTTTTTTTAGAACTATCACTTTGCCAAAAAAAAATAAAAAATCATTATATGTCGCAAATCTAGAAGTAAATAGTAGGCTATTTATTCATTGGTCAGGCAGATTTAGAATAACATGATGGTAAATAAATTATGACAGAATTGTCATTTTGGAGTGCACTATAGTTCAATTCTTGTTTATACTAATTATATTTAAAGATTAGCATGTGTTTTATTCACGCTCAAGGTGTATGCAGAACCTCATTTTACCAAGTGCGACATATTCCTGAGTCAACATCTTTGTTTAGGCTTGCAGTCTGTGTTTGGTGCTTGTACATGGTGTTGTACATTTATTTAGCATTTCCTCTGATTTTAGGGAATACTCATGGATAAGGTTAGGCTTGGAAGTCAAGCAAAATGTCTGATCGTTTTAATCATAGGCTAGATTTAAATACATTACATGGAATTGATCTTACTAGCATAGATATAATACCTCAAAGTACTTCTGCTTCATTTATCACACCCAAAGGAAAAACTGCAGGAAGAACTAAATAAACTTATTACTGCATCTAAACCAACAACATGCCTAGACCCTGTACCCACTAAATTACTTGAAAGAGTTGTTACCTGTAGCAGAAGAACCACTTCTCAGTATTATTAACTCATTGTTATCTTTAGGCCATGTCTCAAAACCATTCAAGCTAGTGGTTATTTAGCCTCTTATTTAGAAACCACAACTAGATCCTAGTGAACTAGCGAATTACAGACCATTTAAAATCTACCGTTTATTTCTAAAATTCTAGAAAAGGTTTTCTCTGCTCAATTGTGCTCCTTCTTGCAAAAAATGATCTCTATGAAGAATTTGAGTCAGGTTTCAGGCCCCACCATAGCACAGAAACTGCACTTGTTAAAATTACAAATGACTTGCGTCAGACCAAGGCTACATCTCATTGTTTTACTTGATCTTAGTGCTGCATTCGACATGCTCATGGATCGATTACAAAACTATACGGGTATTCAAGGACAAGCTTTATGATGGTTTAGATCCTATCTATCTGTTCGCTGTCATTTTATTTACTTAAACGGGGAATCATCTCAATTATCACAAGTAAAGTATGGAGTACCACAAGGTCCCTAAGGTCACAAAAACTCTGGACTTTTGGTAGTACGTAGGATAGCAAAATCCACTAAAGGAAGTGGAGCTTTTTCACATTTTGCCCCAAACTCTGGAGTAGCCTTCCTGATGATGTTTGGGGTTCAGACACACTCTCTCTGTTTAAATCTAGACTAAAGACACATCTATTTAGCTAAGCATTTACATAATGCATCTCATAATATTTGTATTACAGTTATATCTGAAAAAGTGGAACAGCAGCTATGCTATTTAGGTCTCTATTTGTGTCTCTGTTTCTGCCACGGGAATTAACATCCTGTGGTGACTAGGAATTTTACAAGCTTCAGCCTGAATCCAACCCTTAAGTATCGCAGATGACCGAACACCTGAGAAGAGATGATGTCAACCCCTTAGAGAATGCAAACCATCAGACAACATACAGAATTACCAAATTTTCCCATAAGTTAAATATATTAAGTTTCTACAATATATAAACTTATTGTAGAAACTTAATTTCCTGTAAAGCTGCTTTGCAATGATTTGTATCATAAAAAGCGCTATATAAATAAACTTGAATTGAATTGTAGGGATATGGTCAAGACTAAATTTTGGATTAAAATGTTGTTCCAGGGTCAACAAAATATGTTGACCTAGGAACACATCTAATTCAGCAAAATTAGGACACGCCTGAGCATATGCATTTCTTTTTTCAGAAGAATCCATTTGGAGTTATATTAAAAATTGTCTCGCCGCTTCTAAGCTATAACATTGTAGCAGAGCAGGTGTTTCCCTTTAACAGTCCAAAACACGTTAAATAAAGTGCTCGCAAAGATAATAAAACATGTCTCACACGGCTCTGGGGGGTGAATGAAGGCCTGCTGTAGTAAATTCATGTGTTTTTGTAAGAAAAGTAAGAAAAATATTCATATTTCCAACATACACTTTTCACTCATTTCTGGTATCTGTCATGTGCGGAAGCAGTCCTGGCAAAACCAAATGCCGGTCACAAATTAGAAGCACAAAATGAGGATTTGTAAAAAAAAATGTCAGAGGATTTCAATATAAGCAAAGAGGAGACTGGTTTTCCTTTACTTCCTTTGCTCCTATATTTCCCAGACACACGTACTACGACATCTGTCTAAACATCGTCCACTTTCCACATTCAGCGAAAGTGAGAGAAAAGTGTTTATTACAATTTAAAGTCATATACACCTAGGATCACTTGAGAGTGAGTAAAACACATGCTGATTTTCATTTTTGGGTAAACTAACCCTTTATTAGCTACTTTTCAATTTGTTCAAAACTTGTATTATTTGAACTGTACAGCTATTTAAGTAGTTATTATTTAGTAGTTTTTATGGGCGTTGGTTCCAGTTTAAAATGTTACAATTAAAAATAATGTTATTACCTAAACAACATTTATTCTAATATCAGAATTTTCCAAAACAATTTCAACTGATGATTCAAATACACTTTTATAAGAAAAATCAAAATGGATAGCTGGATAAATTTTGGTTCAGCAGACTTACATAACGCTTTTTGCAACATTACCATTATTACTCCCTTACAATCTACAGTTCAATATGTCTGGCTAACAGCCAAGTGAGTAAAAACCTTGTGTAAACACTGCCATGAGCTTATAGCTGACAAGTCAAACACACATGAGGCTAATAACCTCTTCTCAATCATTGTCACACATATGAACAGAAAACACTCTATAACAGAGGTGGGGAACGTTGATCCTGAAGGGCCGGTGTCCCTGCAGAGTTCCAACTCTAATCAAACACACCTGAAACAGGTGAACAAGGTCTTCAGGATCCAGTTAGGTCCAGGGTTTTTCAGAGTTGGACCTAAATTCTGCAGGAGAGTGGCCCTCCAGGATCAACGTTCCCCACCTCTGCTCTATAACATCACCACGTCATTGTATTAGGCATCAGCCAGCCAGACTGAATCATGTTATGTAACTGTCCTAATTGTCTTAGCAGTCAGTCTTCATTCAAAACCATTTTAACCCCAGTAAAGGTCATTTCATCGCATCGGCTGAAGGTAACCCTGTAGCCATCTGCGTGCTATTGAAAAATTCTTTTTGTGTCTGAACAAACAACGGAAGGCGAGAAGCACGTAAGTTGTAAAGAATGCTCATCTGCTTTGTGCAGGTTGTAGTGTGTTTCTCTAGGGGCCCAGAAATGCCTGTCCCCTGCAGATCATGTAACCTAAGATGAATAAATGAGCCTGTGCACTTGCCCAATAAGAACCCAGAGGATTTCTGGGAAGTCAGGTGTCATCCTGAGCTTTCTGCTGCTGTCAGAATCTAGCTATCTAGCTATATACATGCTTTTCCCGATATATCTGAGAAGAGTAGCGTGTCAACACTTAGAGGACCTCTACTGACAAGTCCTGGCTGGGTCAGGTGGAAATTTCTGACTGAGTACACACTTAGCTTTTTATGTTCCAACATTTTGGCCCAAGGTCAAAATAATTATAGCGTTCTGTTGATCAGTGGGTCTCCATTTGAGCTCACAAATGCACTGGGGTATGGAAAATTACACGGCTTAAAACTCAATAACAGAGCCGGCTTCAAGCAAAACAATATCAGTTGAGCTTGTGTTGTTGAAAGCCCCATGCTGCGTGGTCACACAATGTCATTTGTCAAAGTTTCTTGTCATTGCTGCGAATGTAGAAAAGAAGACAACAAGTTGAGGGTTATTTGTACTTGTTTAACCTAGTTCACATGTTTACGAATTACCAAATATTCCCCAAACCACAAAAAGCAGCAAAGTGTGGGAATGAGTTGCTTGGCATCAGACGGCACTTCAAAGCTGCCTGTGCCCATCCAGACAAAGCATTGGCTGTAATAAAAGGCTCTGCTAATTTAAATTTGTTTAGCTGATCACAGCGTGACTTTTTATTACGATGAGGACAGTAAGGTCACGATATTGGGGGTTTGCACCTCTTGAAGATGCACCACACTGTATTTCTGTCATGAGATCATGTGCGTCAATGGAATGAGAGACATTCTATCTTTCTGTCTGTCTATCATTTTGTTGTCACTTGATAGTTTTGGCCTTCTGCCTGCTGTTCTGTTATTGATTGTTTTGCCATTCTGTTTGAATATCTGTCTGTTGTTTTAATTTCTATTGATTGTTTTGTCATTCTATCTGTCTCTTGTTCTACTTATAGTTCTATCTATTTATTATCTACCAACTTTCTATCTTTTGTTTCTTCGTTCTGTCTGTTTTGTTGTCTATTGATCATTTTGTCATTCTGTCTGTCTGTCTGTAAATCTGTGTAATTTTCTATGATTGTTTTGCTATTCTGAATTTTATATTTGATATGATCACATTGACATGATTAGATCCTTCAATGCAACACATCACCAGCTTCTGAATTCAAATCTGTGTTTGCTGTCTGGTGTGTTTGTACAGCACTGCATTATAACCAATCACATGATTCAGTTGAGCTTATAAATGCAATGGCCAATCAGAGGTGTTCAGATGAACCATTGCTAAAATGCCTGTGTTTTCTTCACTTGCTCATGAATACTTCTTTCTGGCGAATGCTCTCGTTAGAAATAAAAAATAATAATCTGTACAATACTTATTTCACAGTGAAAACAGCTTCAGTGATTTTAATGGGAGCTTTTAGACTGACCTCTAGACTCAAGTCAGTGAAAGTTCTTTGATAATGTAAATGTTCTTTGCTCTCTTTCTCTACAGTGAAAGTGATTAGTAGCCTAACTTACAATGTTTTTTATTAAATTCACATTAAATACAAAGTCGTACTTAAAAATATTTTATGGCATGACACCCATATCTGTTTCTTAATAAATAGGTTATTATGCATAGTTAATATACTACATATTAGGCTACTTTGTCCATCATCCATTATAGAACAACATAATCTATAAAAGTGGAAAATGCATCTATTTACACAGAATCGAGATATTTCAAGATTTGGAGTTTTTTCAAATAAAAATAAATAAATAAAACACAAGTGCCATTGTGGCTAGTGTGTGTCAAATGATGACCCCCTCATGCCCACTCAAATATAATAAGAGCATGATGCCCCTGCTGCCTGGCATTCTATCTGTGTGTCTGTTCAGCTCATGTATTTGGAAAATACTCATGAAAATGCATATAAGTAGTAGGCAAAATAAAAGCAAAAACACAAAAATGGACTTTGGCATACAAATGACACCACATGTGTTTGGCGTGCATACATAGTTTTCACATACACATGATCCACATCTACCCCACAAACCTAATCCTACCCATTGCGCAGCATAAACACGGCAAAGTCCATTTTTCATATCTATACCACAAGTTTTCATACTATTTATACGCAAATTAATGAAATTAGGAAGGTTTGTCGGTTACTTTGTTCCCTATCTAGCCTGTACTTATTTGAACAATGCCTGAAACTTGGTATTACAAGCACTACCCTATTGCCTTTTTAAGAAGAATCGCTTTATGTAATCCCCAACTGTAAGTCTCTTTGGATAAAAGCATCTGCAAAATGACTATATGTAAATGACTATTGATATTGTTGTACTGTCTGTCTGTTGTTTTGTTTTCTATCACTTGATTTGTCGTTATTGCTCTCTGATGTTCCATCAGTCTATTTGTCATTTTATTTATCTATCCATCAGTTTATCATTAAATTACAACTCCAATCTCTATATTGGTATCATTCAGTAGTCCCTTAAATTTGCCAGGGCCATGTGCAAACTCAAATCTACACCCATGGTGCATCTGTTGTCTTTAAAGTTACACTGACTCCCAGCCAGTCAGAAAGCATGATGGAGACGTGACACACCCCTGAGTGAGCGCCTCGCTCTCCCATGTGTGCAAGGTGCTAATGGGACATGGCTTTGCTGTCTGTTGGCTCAGGATCTGATATAGTAGCTGAAACTGCGGCACCAGAGAGGCTGCGGGTTCCTGCTGAAGGTCAGCCGGTGGGCCTTTACCATATACAGGTCAAGAGGTCAGGGCAGGAATTCACATGCTGGATGATCTACCACACAAATATACCAGCATAACGGCAAAGAAATATACGATAAACTAGCATCTTTGAACTTCTTGATGGTGCATTTATTAAATCAAGGGGAAAAAGCAACCAAACACAGCCCTGTTGCTTACAGGGTCTGCTGTAATAGCCTAGCAATCCCAGCTGTTTTCAAAGACTTGATAAAGTTTGATCAACAAACAAGACGTGACTTTAACATGAAATGAAGGATAACGCCTCAGTGTCTCAAGGCTAGAAGTTCAATTTCTGTGGATATTTACTTGAGCGCTTTATTTAATGTTTTTTTCCCTTTTCTGTAACTGGCACACACAAGTTATTTCCCCTCACACAAACTGTCACCCGCTAAAGCAAAAGCGTTTTAGAGATGTTAAGAAAGTCTAACTAACAGTTTATCCCACATAAAGCATTTATATGTCATGAATCAAACTCCTTTATGCATCTGACAGACACATATAATGCCTACCTTCAGGTGTCTTTGTTCCTTCTGGATTACCTGGCCGATAATCCCATTCCAAGCAGGCGATTGTGTCTGTCAGAGGCAGTTTAAACTTTTCTGCAGATGTTCTATTGGTTAAGCCTGTTTGCAAGGAGCACCATTAGTGAGAGAGACGTGCTAACTCTGAGTGTAAGCCTGTGTGCTCAAAATGTTTCAGATAGCTGCTGGTGCAACAAGAGTGACAGGCACAATAGACTCACTTGCTCTCTCATGCTTAAAATTAGTTGACTATGTCTGTACGTGAACATACACACTGATGACCAAGAAACACACTTCTATCAGTAGATTATAACATTCCTTGTTAAAAAAAAGGTACTGTGGTGATACCGTGTCATTATATTTTTTAATATGTATTATATCATGGCACTGAGTGATTGTCATATTCAAATACTATGGATATTGACATGGTACTTCGAATGCAAGGGAATTACAATTGTACTCTACAAAGATTTTTTTTTTTAATTTATTTTTTGTTTTTTTAAAGAATTAATACTTTTATTATTATGTTTCAAAAAAATATTGATCTTTTGAATTTTCCATTCATTAAGGAATCTTGACATAAATGTATTACAGTTTCCAAAAAATAATTATAAACAATAAGAAATGTTTAGTGAGCTTCAAATCAGCATATTAGAATGATTTCAGTAGAGTCTTGTGACAGTGCAGGCTACTAAATTGACAAATAAATTGTCAGTCTCAAATCTGCAATCTATATTCCATTTTATGTTGGAAAAAATCGAACTATATAAAGCTATAATTATAATTGATTTGAGACGTGATTTGAGAAAGTAAAATGCACAAAGTAATACAATGAGAGATTTAAAATACATAGATTTTTATATATTTGTAGTATTTATTTTTCAAACTTGAGAGATAAAGCTTATTTATTTTTCATTGTATATTTTTGTGAAAGTATGTTTTATGTATTAAGTAAGATAGCATAAGAATTTTTTCTTACCTGTGTGCATTTAAGATATCTTCGGGACTGTTGAAGTATGCTGCCATCTAGTGTTACAGACCCTTAGTTGCACATACTGTCACAAACATCATTTTATATAAACCCTCCAAAGTGGCCGCATGAGTTGAAAAGCTGCCCACTTTCATAATAGTAAAATATGCACTTTGTGGAGCGGAATTTGAAAGTAGTGAATCAAATATCAAGCAGCCAATTCTTTATTGGATATCCCATTAGAAACTTAGTGTTATCAATGAATCCAGAACATCTACAAATGAAACCAGTCCACCTGTGGGTGATGGAAATATAGATTGGAAACTTTTGAGCCAAGCGTGTTTGAAGCATCATATTAGCATAGGTACAGCATTTGATCAGCAAAGAAACACATGTGTTCTCAACATTTCCACAGTCCTCGATGTTTACTTTCCTTTGAACTAGAACTGACAGAAACATTAGAGTATGACATCATCTGTGAAGCCCAGTTGTCTCAGACTGAGGTAACGCTTTACAATAATCTTCCTTTAGTTTATCTTAGTTAATGCATTAACAATAAGCAATATGTTAGTTACAATATTTATTCATCTTTGTTAATTTTAGTTTATAAAGATTTAACTATTCATTTGTTTTAAGAATACAACTTTTAATTTGAATAATGTATCAGTAAATGTTGAAATTAACATTAATGTTAAGTATTTTAGATGTACTGTTATTTAATGTTTATGCTGTACTTTCTGTACTTTCTCACCCCTGAGCTAGTGATTAAAACAGCTTGATATGTTTAATCTAACTTTTGCGCATTAATGTCTTTTACTCATTCTTATCACACCAATTTCAACATTTAGTAAAAAATAACTTTTTTTTTTTCTTTTTTTTTAATAAACTGGCAATATCCTCTGAATGGGCTCGAAAAACCACTCCCTAAATCATCACCAGATAAAAAAGTGAAAAATCAAATACTAAAAATAAGTACAAAAAGTAAATTTCCCAAGATTTGAGAGACAGTGAGTGAAAGAGAGACGGAAAAGAAAACTCAATGGGGAAAAAAAACACCTTACCCCTGTTCTCTCATAGGTCCTTTCATGTATCTTTCTTGCTGTGCAGTGTTGTTCTCTGACGGAGCACTTTGTGTTGGTCCCAGGAGGAAAGAATTGAAGGAAGTATGTAACACTTCCGTCAGTTCTGATAGAGTGAGAGCAGCTGCTCTGGGAGCCACAGACTTCACTTCTGAACAATAGTCTACAACAACAAAAATACACGTCTGCCCTGGGACTTCATCAAATCTTTACAACTGGCCTTGATGTCTGGAGAGGTGTGTTTTGGGGTTCACATGTTTGCAAGAAGGAATGAAAATAGGCCTAATGAATGAGATGAATTACAAACTAGGGCTTTTGTGGATGAAGCCCATTTATATATTAATTCACATATCTCTGTTAACTTGACAGTTAATTTGATGAAATCCAATCAAAATGCAGTTCAGATAGAGGGCTTGTTTTGGTTATTTTACTACATCACAGTTATTCTCAAGTATCTAATCCACATGGCTTCAGTCCATCATCTTGTGAAATGAAAAGCTGTGTTTTTGTAATTAACAAATCCATCAAGCCTTTTTTTTAATAATGATATTTCTTGCCAAAGTATGAATACATGAACATACAGTAAACACGTTTTGCCTCACATGGTGTTAATTGATGGATACATGTGAATTACTTGTAGATTATTGCGATGTTTCTGACGGCATTCTGACGGCACCCATTCACTGCAGAGGGTTTATTGGTGAGCAAGTGATGCAATGCCTCATTCGGTGGTTAAATGTATGTGTACAGGGTGTACATGTACATTCAGCCACTAGGTGGCTCTGTTCACACAGAAACCTAGTCAAGTTCATGTTTACATTCTCTTTCTCCATCTGTCTGTCTCTATTTATCTCCATGTTCCCTTGGCATTGGCCTTCCAATTTAAAAAAGCTACAAATTTAAGATTAATACAGCCAGTTCTAACATCGAAAAGGAGTAACGCCTCTGAAAATGGGCTGTTTCAACGCACAGTCAGAAAAGATAGTAACCAAAAACAACATTCAAGTAGAATCTTTACGCATTACAACATCAAACTAATTTAATCATGTCCTTGCACCATCTGTAACCTGCTCTTTTTCCTATTAATTTCAAGGACTAAATGCACTAATATGAGGCTATTTGTAGTATATTTAGTATATTTGGGCCGACTGCTGGGATTCTCAGGAGGAGTTTGTCTGAATCTATATGACTGACTCAATCGGGTTCAGTAGTCTGCCCTGCTGCATCAGGAGGGGGGAGCCCTGCTAACCTGCTACTTAAATTACACATTCACTTAGAAGAAATAACGTGTACCCAAGAGAACAAGCAATAAATCTCAAGGGTGCAGTGTTTAATTGGTGCAATCTATGATATACTTGCAAAGTGCTGAAATCATACCCGCTACAGATAATGGAGCTCCGTGGGGGTCTTTAATCGAAGGGATTAATCAGTCGTTCCAGACTGAAGCGAACAGGGAGTGTGTTGTAGGAAAAGAGATGGAGTGGGGGAGGGGAAGATAGGATCAATCCGTTTAGACCTGTCTTTACTCATCCTGCCTGCAGTCTTCCAGCCTAGAGCGGGAAAAAGCCACTATCTACAAATCCCACCAGACTCCCAGCCACATAGAGCGGCTAAAAATAGCCCGCTGATTTGACACATGCAAAGGCTTTATAGCACAATCTGAGCTCAGTCCATATGAGCTGATATAGATATGATCTCATCCTGTCACACCTGAGAGATCAAATCACGTCTTGCACCCGTGCCTGAACATGTTAGCATTAATATACTATCAGAATATAAAAGTGCTGATCACAGGCAGGTGGATATAACGCTGGATCATGTGGAGGAGGAGGATGGGACTGTGCTAATGTGTCGTCAAGATAGGAGACGGAGAAATGAAAGAAAGCCAGAAATGCTATACAGTGAATTAAAGTGGCAATAGTCCAAGGAGAGAATAGCAACTACTAGATACATAGTTGCGGCATAACAACCACAACTAGATACAGATCTCATGCCTCTGCAAAACTATTGATAGGATGTTTGGGTTGCTGAAGCATTCTGGTTGTTTGCTAGGATGTTTGCTTGGACATTGTTAAGATGTTTTCTGGTTAGATTCTAGATAGATTAGATTTTTGGTTAGATTGTGGGTGTTAATTAAGGTATTGTGGTCTCTAGGGTGTTGCTAGGGTGTTCTTGGTTGTCGCTGATATGATTTTTTAATTGTGCTTTTTAAAGTGATTTAACTGTGGTTTTCTGTTGTTAGCGTACTCTGTTTTATTGCTAGGTGCTTTGATGTTTTGTTTTTTTAGGTGGTAGATAGGGCATTGTTAAGATATTATGGTTACTAGGATGTGCTTAAGCACTCTGGTTAGTTGCTAGGAGGTTGCTAGAGTATTATGAGTGGAAACCAGGACATTGTTGAGATATTATGTTCTCTAGGATGCAGCTATAGGGTGTTCTGGCAGCCACTGGATACATCTTTTGGATGTTAGCAAGAGCATTGTTAAGATATTATGGTCTCTAGGCTGTTGCTAGGGTATTCTTAGTGGTAGCAAGGGCATTGTTAAATGGTTAGTTCACCCCAAAATGAAAAATAGCCCATGTTTTAATCACCCTCAAAGTATACTAGGTGTATATGACTTCCTTCTTTCAGACAAATTCAATCTGAGTTACACTCTTAAAAATAAGGTGCTTCACAATGCCATAGAAGAACCTTTTTGTCTAAATGGTTCCATAAAGAACCTTTAACATCTGAAGAACCTTTCTGTTTCACAAAAGGTTTTTTGTGGCAAAAGAAGGTTCTTCAGATTATAAAAAGGTACAAAAGATATGGTTCTTTAAAGAACCTTTGGCTGAATGGTTCTTTGTAGAACCAAAAATGGTTCTTCTATGGCATTACTCTGAAGAAGCGTTTGAAGCACCTTTACTTTTAAGAGTGCATATTAAACATTTTGGAATGAAGAAAGTCATATACACCTAGGATGCTACACCTGGGCTTATTTTCATTTTTGGGTGAACTAACCCTTTAAGTTATTATGGTCTCAAGGGTGTTGATAGGGAGTTTTGAGTGGTAGCAAGAGTAATGTTAAGATATTATGGGGTGTTGTCGGTGGTCGCTGATATGATTTTTGAGTGGTTTATCTGTGTTTTTCTGTTTTTTGTTTAGTTTTTTAGCAATAAAAATTCTAAAATATGAGTGTCTCTAGAGTGTTGATAGGGTACTCTGACTGGTAGCTAGAGAATTGTTATGGTGTTGCGATTGCTAGGGTGTTGCTTGGGCACTCTGGTTAGTTGCTAAGTGATTTGATAGGGTTCTTGGGAGGTTGCAAGGTCATTGTTGACTTATTGTTGTCTCTAGGTTGTTGATAGGGTGTTTTGGGTGGAAACTAGAGCATTTTCAATTTTGTGATCACTAGTGTACACTGCTACAGCATTCTGGTTAGCTGCTAGGCGAGATATTGTGTTCTCTAGGGTGCTGCTAGGATGTTCTGGGCGGCCACTGAAATGATGTTTGAGTGGTTGCTAGGGCATTCTGGTTATATGCTAGAAAATGGATTAAGATAATAAGATCTCTAGGTTGTTGATGTGGTGTTCTGAGCAGTTTATATGATGTTTTGGTGGTTGCTAGGACAGTGCTAAGGTGGAATGCATGATCTCTGTGGCATTATTAAGGGTTCTTCAGATCTAAGTATGCACAATAGTAATAATGCACCAGTAATAATAAAACATTAGAGATGGATGCAAAGATGTGTGACTTAACTCTTACAGAAAAACCCAACAAAAATGTGTTTATTAAATGCACATAGCATCTCTGGTATATGACGGTAAATGCAACGCATGATTGAATACACATGTTCTTTATTCAGTATCACCACTAATACCCAAAAAGCTTCTTTATATAACCCAGAAAATGAGGTGTTATGTGTGTAAATTGTATCACGGCAGTGAATATAAATGTATGAAGCTGTGATTTTCATATCTCCTATTGCTGCTGTCATTACGGCTACTGTCTTTGTTCTGTCCCGTTGGCATGGCAACTAAGTCAAGCCCTTGCTGTTATCAAAGCAAACCTATTGGGGCACAGTGTGTCAGCGTGTATGTGTGTGTGTACTATCCTGCGGTAATGAAAACTGCAGCTTGGAGCTGTGTGGCATAAAGATGCTGCATGTATATGTATGTATTGTATGTCAGACTACATAACCAGATTCAGGGACTAAAGCTTTAAGCAAAGACTCAAAGTGGCTCTGTCTGTGTGTTTATTTTCTTGTTTTTAAAATATATATATGGTCATGTATGATATCTTGTAACCCTATTGGGTAACACTTTATAATAACTACACACTATAAATCATTAGTTAAGCATTAGTAAATACTCAATTCATCTTTTATAAACCATTGTCCCAACATTATTATGCATTAGTAAACAGTTTACAAGTGCATCTATAAATGCCTTGTGCTTGAGCATATATTGAATGTTTAATAATTGTATTTTCATACTTTATTAATGATCAGTTTATCATTTTTTTAATTATTATGTTATTTACAAACCAGTTATTTAGGAGTAGTCAGTGTTTAATAAGATCATGTAGAAAGTCTAACTAAATGATTGATGAATTACATTAATAAATCGTATTCTTTTAGACACATGATAATAGTTGCTCAGTGTGTTAATAAATGCTTTATTAGCATGTTCCTGCTGTAATTCATGGTTAAGTCAGGTAGTTATAAAGCATTAGGTAGTTGCTAGACGTCTGTTTTTGTGAGCTCATCTAAAGTGAGGACTATTTATACCTTGTAAAGCATTTATAAAGCAGATGTAAAGACAGAAGAGTTTAACAAACACAACACAGAGGGATACAGAACATATAAACATTTTTTCAAGATGTAAAAAATGTAATCATACAACTCTAGACTTGATAAATGAAAAACAAACCTTCAATTTCATAGAAAATTTTTTTTCTACAGTTGTACAGTTTCATATTTTTTTTTGCATCTTGAAATGAATAGTTCTGCATCCCTCTGTGTTGTGTTTGTTTATTTTTTTCTGTTAGGAAGATAACTGAGCCTTTAAATCTCCTTTGTACATTTAGATATGCTTATAAACCAAGAACAAGGCATTTCTAGCTGTATTTATAAACTGCTTACTAATGACTATTAATGTTGGAACAATGCTTTATAAAAGATGAACTGACTATTTACTAATGCTTAACTAATGATTCATAGCATGTAGTTATTATAAAGTGTTACCCACTATGGTTCTGTTTTAACATTCTGCCCAGCCTGATGCACCAACACTGGCTCAACCAATGGTGTGTTTGCCAATGGCAAACAGGAAAAGTGTTTTTTTGTTGTCATTATTTTTCAAGTGACTCACAGAATTTTAAATCAATCTTACAGTCTTGTAAAAATAACTATTCATCAGTTACAGAAAAAGTCAGCGCGGTTAAAAGAAAATCACAGATTAGTCGCTTTCCAGTAATGTTACGTCAACAGTTAACGTTCCTTTATTGAGAAGTTTTCTGGTGGTCTTTTCTGAAGAAAACTGGCAAGAAGTGAAGCCAAGCGCTCAGTTACAGGCAGATGTTATCATCCTTTACACAATTTTCTGCACAACTGAATCATCGATGCCATATGTTTTCAGTTCAGCAAAATTACAGTTAATATGTAAGTACGCGAACACTTACATTTCAGACACATGATTCATTGTTTTGTTTTCAAAATGACAGTAATTCAATTGGTGTATCTGAGATGTATCTAAAAGACATCCAGTAAATGAACAACAACAAATTCACTGCAATTCAACATTATATGAGGGGAATTCACCCAGTAATGTGAACAGAGTATTTTAGTGCAAAAACCTGCATGGCCCATTCACACCAAGAACAAGAACTCTAATGATAATTATATTAGCATCCATACCAACGTATGGAGAGTCTTACTGATTTCTGCTGCTATATAGTCAGATGGATTCTGACTGTCTGTCAAGTGTTTTTTTCAGGCTCGGGTTGGCCGAAGTGCAATTGTTCAATCTTTTGGAGGACCGCCCAGTGGTGCGTACAGTATTTCAATAGTGTTTAATGCAATAATGACCATAGTTAGCAAACAATGCTTTTGGGAAACCCGTCCCAGGACTCTAATTCTTAAAGAGATAGTTCGCCCAAAAAAAGAAAATTACACCATAAACTACTCACCTCCAAGCCATCCTAGGTGTATATGATTTTTTTTTTTTTTTTTTAGATGAACACAAAGTTTTTTAAAAAATTATCCTGGCTCTTCCAATCATGGTAATGCTGTCGATAGCAGCCATTATTTTGATAAATTGGATATATCCACAAGTACTAACCTATACACCTTTGGGGGGTTATCACATATCCTCTGAAGCAGATTGATGGGTTTTTGTAACAAAATTTTTTCTAGTTTTAAAATTTTAATGTAATTAACGGACTTCTGATTATTTTCAGTGAGAGCACCAAGTTCTGGCTTGTTGGCTGACTTCTGACTCGATGTACAATGTATGGCGTAAGTTGTGTCGTACGTCATGTCATAGGTCAGCCAAGAAGCCTTCGATTTATGGAGCATCAAAATAATGGCCACTAACCCGCCAGCATTACCAAGCTTGGAAGAGCAAGGATACATTTTTAAAAAACTCTGTGTTCGTCTGAAAGAAGAAAGTCATATACACCTAGCATGGCTTGGGGGTGAGTAGATTATAGTGTAATTTTAATTTTTGGGTTATTCCATTAATGAAGTTTAACAAGGCAAAAAATCCCCTGAAATACTGCGTCTTGTAGTCAAGCCACGCCGAACCAAGCTCAAGTGTAGATTTTAATGTAATGCAATTTTGACTAATTGACTTATGTATGCAATTTACCTACTGCAGTTATAGTTGTGCTATTACGAGATATTTGTGTTAGATGTTTTTGGAAATCATGGCAGCAGTCGCAATGTAGACTGGGTATATACTGTATACACATACAGTACAGTCAGGCACATTTAAAGACTGTGTAAGGTCAGCTTTGAGAATTGTTTGTAAACCCATTATAAATGTTAGAAATGCATTACTGAAACATGTTACAAAGACTGGGAACTATATGATTCTTAATGGTGGAGTTATATCGTTTTATATAACAGTTATATAACAGTTTTTCACCATTTTCGTGAGCAGGATTTATTGGGCGGGTCTAAATCGGAAGCTCAGTGACGCAATGGGGCCACCTAGCACTGCCCTCCGACGAAACTATAAGAGCTGTGTTGGACTTGAGGCAGCACTGACTGCACAGACTGATCGCTGTGTGACATCAGTACAGTGAGAGCTAGAGAGAGCAGACGCTTATTATGCTTTGAATCGCTTGCGTGGTACTTTGATGTCAAACACTGATCGTTCTGCGGAGTGCTGCTTCAAGTCAAACACACACATAATAATTAGAGCTCATAAGCCTCAGTGGTTCGTCTGTTCAATCATGAGTTACTGTCATTACCGTTAGATACTACAGCCTACAGTTTGCTATCTAGCTATGCCTTCATCACGTGACGTGGTTGCTATAATTTACAAAACAACTGAGCTTTTTAGCATTCAAATTTGTCTGGGTGGTTAATAACACATTTTTCTGTGGTGTGACAAACTCAGAACACACATTTAATATTGACTTTACACAGACTTTAAAGCCCCTTTACCAAATTGCAGTAATCTGCATGCTTCAAGTATTTGACAGCCTGATCACAATTTGCATAATATTCTGAATTAGGTGTTAGGTGTAACAGTTTATACAAAAAATTTAAAAATTTGTTTGTTTCATAACATATTAGAAGAAATTCAGCATTACATCAATGAATGGAAATGGGTGCCGTCACTATGAGAAATAATAAAATGATCCACAAGTAATCTACATGACTCCAGTCTATCAATTAATGTCCTGCAAAGTGAAAAGCTGCAGAGGATACATTGGTGGGTAAGTGATAATGCTATTGTTTCCCCCAAATCTATTCTTACTTAACTTTATGTCCTTAAAAGGCAATTCATAATGTAGACAGCAGTATACATATGCATACAGCAGCAGCACATAAAACACACATTTATAATAATTCATTTAAAAACATGACTGCAGCAGGTACAAAGGAATTCTTGTGTCTGTTTGATTTGCACAAAGAGAGTTTAAATCTCCAGCCAGAAGGAAGAAGTTGAGATTCATTACACAATGGATGAGTGGCATCAGAAAAGACTAACCGGCCCTTCTAAATCACCTTATGTTCATAAATTTGTGTGATTGTGCTTAAATCAGACTCCACTAACTTACTGCACATTTTAACTTTCCTGTTCAATATCGTTCCGACAAAGAAACTTATCTTGAATGCCCTGAGGGTGAGTACATTTATTTTCATTCATTTAATTTTCCTTTTTGTGAACTTTTTCTTTAAAACAGTGCAACGTGTTCTCGACAATGTCTAAATAATACATATTACGTAATTGCCCCAGAATAACCTGTTGTCTGTTTGTTATCACAAATGCAAGGTTAGAGAGAGACTGGGTAACTAGATGTAAATTGGTGTGCCGTCAACACAGCTGTTTATTTCCTGCTCTCGAGGGTCCTCTCTCAATTAAACTCTAATCTGTTGTTTTTACTTTGAAACGGTCAGCACTGTTCTAACCAATCCACTTATTCATGATTACATGCAGCTTTCATGTCACGTAAATAACTTTAATCAGCAATACCCCATCTTTATTTCCCTATTCCGGTAAAAGCCTGTGACATTCTCAATTACTGCGGGTGGGCAGGGATGGGGGTCTCTCGTACAGACACACTGAGGATGTATGAGACGAGGAGGAGAGAGAGAGAGAGAGAAAAACAGCCTGCTCATATCATAATGAAACAACACACAGTCCCCGTTGATTTTTCCCAGAAGCCATGTGATCAGTTGCCATGGGAATGGTGCAGAGACCCACTTCAGCTGCCATTGTGCTTTCACAATCTTGGCTGGAGAAGCATAGTCACCTACAATAACACAGTGCCATATTTAATGTCAAACTGCTCACCTTGGTCTTCCCAAACCTGCATGTCCATTGACACAAATTCTCACATTTGTACTCTTAATATTTTAACGGCACAGGCAGATTGGGTCGATAGCGTGATATATGAATAGAGCAGCCTAGCTTGTCTTTGTCATCTATTAGCTCGCCGGATCAGTTGTTACCCTTCGCTCTGTTATTAATGTGAGAGCTACTATTTATCTCACAGCTCCCTTTCAGCTAAAGGCACATTCTTACCGCATTGCATAATTTTCCGGCTGTGGCGTGACCTACTTCTCCTGATGTACCACATACACACACACACAGGTCCACATGGCAACAACCAGCAGCTACTTATGTACTTGCATCTATTTTTGGACTGTCAATCAAAAAGTTTTACTCACATTTAATTATGTTATGCTATTTAATTACATATACTAAGGCCTTTGAGGACTGCGTTGACATTAAATGGATTTACAAGTAAATATCTATCAATCAATCTATCTGTCTATTTATCGGGCATTTTCTCTGAGGAGGCAAGGGTCTCCACAAAACATTGGATGAGAAAAAAAAAATTATAGTACAAAAAATCAATGTCAGTATTACAAAATATAAACATAAAAAGTATATAAATCAATGATTTTTCTAAAGAAACCAACAGAGACACCAGCAGGTAAAGTTACAGCTGGAGTCTGCATCTCTCTCGCCTCCCCTGAGCCCATTGAATTTTAACAGACCCCCTAAAGCATGAGGTGAGTTTGGTGGGGGGTGCATAGCAATGCAATGTCTTCATTGCAATATGTTTGAATATGTATGTTTGGCTGTGGTTGGTTTATGTGATAAATACCTCCTCTTGTGTTTGTGAGCATTCCATATGAACAATATAATGACATTAATAGGAATATTAATAAAAAGTAAGTAGACAACTCACACCCTCAGATATAACCATTTTGTGAGGTCAAAATAAGAATTAATATGGCCTGAAAACATGATCTGTGGGAGTTTTATTAATCAGCTTTGATGAAAAAACTCAAAAATAGCTAAAAGTTGACTATTAAAAATGATAGATGAACGTAAGTTTTAAATATACAAATAAATATATTGATATAATTGTTACTACCTTCAGTTATTATTTTGGAATAAATGTAAATGCTTAAAAATACTTGGCTTTAATAAATATAATATTGATTACATTGTTATTATAAAAATCTGAAATATTTCTTTGTGAAAATGTAAGTAATGCTTATTTAAAAATGTGACTCTGACAACCGTTTGCTTTCCTGTTTTCGGAGGTATGACATTATTTAGATGATCATTATTTAGGAAATCTAGAAAGTGAAGCAGCTGAAAGCAATCTTAAAGACGCCTCCGTAAAATTCACAAATAGGATCATTTTGTCATATACAGCTTTTCACAGCTGAAATCTCCCCAGTCTTCACTTTCATCTTCTTTTACTATTTGTTGTTGTTCTATCCCTAGATTGTTAGATGCAATCCTACAGTCAAGGCATGTTGTAACTGATCATTGTACAATGGATAAATATTTGTTTATGAAGATTAATCAGAAGTAACCTGTTTTTTGATTTGTGTTTTGATTTGTTTCAGTGAGATTAGTTTTATTCGTTTATGAATTTCACACCACAACACTCTTTGTTGGCTCCAGATTGCAGGTGTGCAAACATCAAATGAATTATTAATTTCTCACCGAAGAGGAAGCTGAAATGAGATGCAGCTTTTACTCTATTCCCTGGTGCTGCAAGCATCTGACTGAAAGTCTTTGGTGTATTTTCCCTTTAATATATCACATTGTATTTCTGTTCACGTACAGCATGTTCTGTTGGGTGAAGATGTGTTGTGGCGAATTATCTCTGAATTCAATCACACAATCGCACAGTGGTGTTATGGTTTGTTTTAACTTGTGGTTGCTAAGTAACCTCTCTCACTATCATTTATGTATCATTCAGTTCACTCTCTCCCTCTTTCGCTCTTTCTTTGTTTATCAGACACAAAAGCAGCTAAGCTTTATTGGCCTGACCATGGAGGATTACAGTTATGGCAAAGCATAAAGGTGACTGGTACATAGTGGGTATGGCAAACAAAAATGTAAACATGAAGTTACGCATGGAAATAAAATAATAAAATTAGGTTAAAAAAGGACTAAGATAAATTTCTGGATGGTCTCTGAATCTTTAAAATGTCCCTTTTTAATTTTTTTTCTTAGTTATGCAAACATTAAAGGAATAGTTCACCCCTAAAATTAACATTCGCAACATTTACTTTCCCTCAAGTAGGCTACTGTAGTTCCAAACCTGTATGAATTTCTTTGCTCTGCTGAACAAAAAAAGGAGAGCCCTTAGATTTCATCAAAAATATCTTAAATTGTGTTCTGAAGACGTAAGAAGGTCTTACGGGTTTGGAACAACAAAAGGGTGAATAACTTATGGATTTTTGGATGAACTAACCCTTCAATAAACTTTGCCAGAACATTAGCCAAACTTAGATGTTTCAGGCATAAATTAGCACACCCAAATAATGAAAACTGTGTCATTTACTTACATACTGTTCCAAACCTGCTAAAAACAAAAAAATATTTTAAAGAATTTTGTAATCCAGACAGTTGACAGAGGCCACTGATGTCTACTGTCTGGATTGCAACATCTCTGAATGACATTGGGAAAGATACAAATTCACATGTTTGGGGTGGGTAAATTATTACAGAACTATCCTTTTCATGACTTTACTTATCTAATTTGGGGTTTTAAAACATTTGAAAACAACTACAAGTAATCTCTTTTGTGCATCTTCATATCTTTTGAGTTCATTTTCTGGATTTCACAGTAGACATCACTGGCTAAAACAGTAAAGTATGTCAGTTCTGAAGGTTATACAATTGAGGAAAAATGTGAAATCATTTCTGAAAAAAATACTTAGACATATAGGCCATTGTACCAAAGTCTGCAATTATCAGAGAATTGACCGAGAGGACCGTTACAGCACTGCCAAGAACTGCAAAGCTCTGAAATGGGACAGACTGTCTAGACATCAGTGATTTCTTCTTGAGCGTTGAACAGATTCAGGCTCTTTTTTTCTGAGAAAGGCCAACTCTGACAGAGTTTTCTGGTAGTTATGTAACAACTGAAGTTTTGCAGGATGAGATATAAGAGCAAAATTGAGCTTTTCGGTACAGCAGATCTGTAAAATCAAGCACACGGTACACAGTATCACATTCTGCTTTTTGCATGCATATTGACATAACTACTGAAGTTGTGATCTTTTATTTTCCACTTTGCAGTGACTGCTGGTTTAATGTAAATGGCATTCAGAACATCTATTACATGTATGATACGTAAGGGGATATACACACACAATTTAAATGACTTATATTTTGTATGTGTGTGTGTGGTTTTATAAAAATATGCCTTACACCAATTCCAAACCTAAACTTACTCGATAGTGTTAACAAATGCAAAACTGATATAAAAATGCATTTGCTGATGCGACTGTGCCATTTCAACTTCCTTTTACACAGATTTGAACTGTTTTGTCAAACCGTAGTTACACAGGAGCTCCTCACCTCTCAAGTACATCTCTGTACTCCCTGAGCTACTGAACAAACCTACCGTCTTTAAAAACCCATTGATATGGATATGTGTGATGCTAATGTTCAAAAGCATCAATTTTCAAATATATCAGCATATTAATATTGTTTTGAAGTGCGAAAATTATGCTTTATCAATCAAAAAAAGGACTAAAAGTGTCAGGGTTTTACTGCCTCTAGGGTTAATTTCTTTGGAAACTGCAGTGATATGTACTTGTTGGTACGTATTTCGTGTCTCGCTAAAAATGCACCAAGGTATGTTTATGCCATGAGACCAGGTAGGAAAATACCTAGTAAAAAAATAGCCTGTCATGGTTGTTTAGTATAAGGTGATTTACATGGAAGACAAAGCTTTTATTATGTTCTGCTTTATCAAGTCGTGTCTGGCTTGGATGTGGTGCAGGAAGAAAACCCTGGTGCAACTGAAAACCCTCAGCTCAACAAACCATTCAGTCTGAGCTACTGTATACCACACACACACACACACAATCACAGATCCCATGTGTAACTCATGGTGTTTAGAAGAATATTCAAACACATATAAACACTCACTCTCATCTCTGAGCTAACTGAATCTGTCACAGGAGCAGCTTTAACAGACCGCTGTTGTTGCCTGTTCTCCTCTATTAGCGGCCCTAGAACACAGCGTTCCAGTGAGAGCACACTTTTCCTGGCTGTCTCATTTAGTCTATAATTACTGATAATGTTCTCAGAGGCAGCTCCATTTTATGACGCACACTGGTGGCAGGGCTAAACAAATTAAAGAAAGAAAGAGGGGGGGGGGGGGGGACAAAGC
>JAUMHE010000060.1:14823567-14838024 GCA_032359235.1 Enteromius mattozi
AGTTTGCTAATCTGGAATCAAGCAGCTACACTTATCTGCAAGAGCCTTCAAGGAAGTTAGCAGCACTGAAGTTCTGGAAGCTCACCAGGATACTCACCAGCACGGAACCAGTCAGTCCATAGCGATCACTGATCGCCTGCTTCACGTGAGTCCACTGCACACTTACCTTCCAACACTTACCTGTTATACTCACCTGTTTTCCCAGAACGCTGCCCGCTCACCTGCGCCCAGGTTTCGCCACCTGTTCTGTAAAAGAGGAAGAAAGAGTCAGAAAGAGGAAAGGAATAGCGATCAGGAGATCGCTCACTGCATCCCAAAGGATATTTGATCTGGAGATTGATCAAGACTATTACTTATCCCTTCTAAATAAACTTATAAAAGTTACCTCTGTTGTCCTGCCTCCTTCCTAGCTGAGCGTTACACTGCCTCTGTTTTTTATTTTTATTTTGTGCTATTCTCTGAGGTCCACTCATAATGTTATCAAGACTTTTACATGAGAAAAACATACATTTTAATCATCATACACAAATTATTTTATTTTCAGTCTTGTTTTGAACCCCCTCTGAACTGTTGTGGATCATAGATTTGAAAATAAATGCCCACTGCTATGATTGGCTAACATTTGTGTATGTTTGACAGCCTACATCAGGGTTTCTCAAATCTTACCCTGGAGGTTCAATGCACTGCAGAGTTTAGCTCCAATCCTGATAAAACTCACCTACCTGTAATTTTCTAATGATCCTTAAAACACTGATGAACATGCTCAGGTGTGTTTAATTAGGGTTAAAGCTAAACTCTGCAGTGCATTGGACCTCCAGGGTAAGATGTGAGAAACCCTGGCCTACATCCTTCACAGATGGACGCTAAAGTTAAAAATACATAAATACTCAGTGTATATCAAATGATCTGTAATAACCGACAATGCAATAGTGATTACATAATAAACAGTTACATACATTTGTGTGTTGTCACAATACTGATATAACCATTATAGCCGGCCTTTTAGTTTCAATATCAGAAAATCGTGTGTCAAATTGTGCCTTGTTTGTAAACAAATCTTCAGTAAAAGCTGCTGGGCTAAACAGGCAGCGCTGTAGAAGCAGGCATTGATCATCTTCTGGCGCTGTTTAGCCACACTGTTACATCATAAAGTTGCACATTTCACAGCCTGTCGTTTTGGCAGATTGGTTTTCAGTATAAGCTCTTTTAGACTAACGAGGAAGTTTTGAGTTCGGAAACTTACAGAGTAGCCTCTTACATATAAAAAAATCAAGGGAATTTTGATTTCTCGGTTCGTGACCTATTTAAATCTTTAGTGACATCAGTGGTTTAACCTTAAGTAGCAGTGCCAAAACGGATTTGATTCTCAGCAAAAAGACCACTAAATGTGTGCCGTGAAAAAATAAAATTTAAGTGCTGCCACTTTCACCTGGTGTCATTCTCTTAATGAAAATAAACAAGGAAATTGCAGATACCAGCTACAATGTTTATCAACCTTAAAGTGACACTGAATTTTCATTTTTAGGCAAACTACCCTTTCAAGTCTAAACAATGGTCCATTTTAATGGAAAAGTTAGTAATCTAAATGGAAAAGGAGTAATCTTAACAGCACATCATTTTGGGCTTTCTCTGAGTGCTTTTAGCCGAACAGAATACCTAAGTGCTCTTTACTAAAAGAATGGACAAATACAAATTATGACCTAAATTATGGTCATACCAGTCCAAATACTAGAAAGGACATTCAGATGTGTTTACGTTCTTCAGTTCCCATGGTGCATAGACCTTTGTGTGCCTTAGTGACTGGGAGACAGAGAGAGAGAGCAGAATAAAAAAATAAAAAAAACTCAGCAGGATCAATATCACTCAGAGCTCTTTTATGATAGCAGCAAAATGCCCTGGATCTGCCATGTCCAATTACAGTATATCAGGTCTGCCTCCATGCATGCATGCAGACTCCCAGACACTGTCCCCCATCTCCACCCCTGAGGGCTGTTTCTGGATAAAAGCAACCAATGAATATCTGAATATGTGCCTTGTTTAACATCTAGCAATCTTACAGGTTTATGTCACATTTGAATGTCAGTTTACGGGTACTACTGTACGTCTCAACGTACACAATGCAATAACATACTTAAAGAATAGTTCACCCCCACAAAAATGAAATTTTTTACTCACCTCAGGTGATTTTTTTTAACCTGTGTTATATGAGTGTTTTTGCATTATTTAAAATCGTTAAATCTTCAGTCCATTTGAAAGAGGTCTTATAGTAAGGTTCTTCATTGGCATTGATGGTGTTTGCACCTTAAGCAGCTTGTGAAAATAGGAGCTGTAAGGAATGAATTCTGTGTTGATTTCTTTATCCCCTCCGTGATAACAGATTCCTGCTAATTTTAGATCTTCCTCCTCTCTCTTGCCTCATTATATGTGTCATATTTTATCTGAAGCTGTGGCGTTTTCTCACATGTAATGAAATACGAGAGGTGGCAGCCGTTGAGGTAATATCCTGATGCCGTGCAGCGCTGAGATAAAAATACTTTATTCATTTTCATTTGGTGATTGTAGCAAACGCAACGCTCAGATCAGTAAACATGTCACTGTCAATTGAAAGCTAATATTAAGTTACTCCTGTCTTAATAAAGCTGACAGGACCCAGAGAAAAATGTCATTGTTTAAAGGCTGGTCCTTCATCTGTGAAGATGATCTCAGATTCATTTCAGCATTACTTTTCTTACTGATGTTTCTTTTATGTTATGAGACATAAAAATAGATGATACACTAAGCGTGTTAAGTATACTTCCTGTACTTCCTGTAATCCTTGGATTTTCTTAATTTTTGTGTTGCTATGCGATTATTTGGGTCAAAAGAGGCCAATAAGTGAGTGACTATATTGAAATTTATATATATATTATTAATTTTTTATAATTTTTCCCCATAAAACTATATACATAATTTTTGCTTACTGTTAAAAGTGAGTGTCAATAGAATAAAATAGATTAATAATAATATTTCTTATCCAATCAAAAATGATTTATCACCTAAGGAAGCAGAAAAGATAGGTGCAAATTAACTTTGACAACCTAAAAATAGAATTTCAAATTTAAACACTTCCATGCGGGCCTCATTTGAAACGCCTACTGAAAAATTGTGTTGCTGTCTAGGAGAAACATCCAAGCTATTTAGAGACATCTTGTGTGATTTGTCTGTCCTTTTGTGCTGGTGTTTTGTGAATACCTCAACAGCAGGACAGCGAGCTCTGAGGTTGGAAAAACATCCTGGGATCGGTTAATCGTTAGGTGAGCGCCTACCACCTGTCGGGAGTCGAACTTGAGAGAGGGATGAGAAACAAATGACCACCAGCAGACAGTTGTGCGTGTTAAAGTGTATCAGTGCTGTCCTGAAAAAACCCTTTTATCAGGAGACACATTTCCTCCCTCCTCTCTGTAGGTAGTTCCCTAGAGGTGTACTATCTCTAAGATTGCTTGTGTGTGACGTTCAAACTCTGATCTGGAGTCACCCTGTGCTCTTTGCACCTCACAAGCATCCATCTTACTCCCCTGCAGAACTATCAATAACCCGTTTGGCTGGAAATCAAAAGGTGTGGCTGATGTAATGCAATGAAACACCCTTTTTGGCCAAAGGTTATTGAAGAATTTGTCTTTTAATGAGGTGAGAGAACGTGGAGAGTCAGTATCTGAACTGTTAGTTTGCTTCACGTTATTTACTAGCAAAATAACACGCATTTTAATTTCAATGAGCTTTTAATGTCTGCCCATTACACATTAAAGGCGCGTTCACACCAAGCACGATAACTATGATAGAGATATAGTTCTAAAAATCATTCTCAATGTTAAAGAATAGCAGCGTCCACACCACAACTGTAACGATAAAGGACAGAGAAACGATATTGTTGGGAACGATTTTTTCCAGCTGATGAACGATTGAAACATTGACAACCAATCAGAATCAATCCTTCTATCATGCGCTTGAGCTTATAATGAACAGATGATATCGTTCACTGGTGTGGACGCAAATATAGTTATCATTATCGTTATCTTTATTTAGTTATCGTGCTTGGTGTGAAAGGGATCTTAAGACTAGCTTTCAATGAACGTATTACTGAATTTTGCATATGTTTTTTAAAGATTGTCAAAAAAGCTGCATTGTGAATTTTTTTTCATGATTTTTTAACGAATATAAAGATTAAAAGATTAAAAACTCAAACTTTGAATCATATTGTATATATGTGTTTTTTATGGCATTTTATAATATTTAAAAATAAGATTTGGTAACACTTAGTATATTGACTAATTCCTGAGCATAACCTTTCCTTTGCAATTAATTATAACTATAAATATTAACAATAAATATGCTGCAAATTATGAAGTTATTGAGGCAAAAGTGACAGTTAACTATTCGTTAACGGTGAGAATTTGAATAAAACATGTTCCCTTGCTGCAAGCATTAACAGTAAAAAGCAGGGAAAGAAAATATGCCAAGAAAGTCTGCGGCTCTTTCAATGTAGTTGGATGTTTTTGACTCCTGCTCTGAATGTCAAACTGAAGAATTCTAACACTGCAGAATATTTCAAACTATTTAGCGGTATGTGGCCACATAATAAAACAAACAGGACACAGAACGGCTTGTCAAATTCAGTTATGTGCCATTAAGTTAAAGTATGAGTAAAAAACAAATCATTTTTTTTTTTTATTAGAGAATGAATGTTAGAGATTTTTGCATTTCTTATGATTTTTCCCATCCTTCTTACTTAAAACGTGCAACAAAACCTGATTCTGTCAAAAAGCTTTGGTCAACAAGAGCAGCAGTGGTTCATATCTGAAATTCTCAGACACAAAAGCATGCACTAATTTCCTCTCCAGTATCTAGGATCTGGTCACACAATCCAGTTCAAAACATTCATGGATTGAAGTAACTTATTTGCCAGAGGCAGTTTACCAAAATACATGTATGAACCCATAAGTTGTTTTTGTCTTTACTCATTCAGCTCATGTTATAATAATATATAAGGGTGACTAAATAACTATTCCTTTAACTTTGAGCCTTAAACATAACATGTAAGAACTTGTTACCAATTATATAATATCACATTATAATCAAATGTGAAGAGGGTCTAATGTGCTGTGTAATAACATTGTTTTTAGAGCTTGAATAAGAGTATCCGTCTGAAAAACAGGTCCCAGCGGAGTTGTCTGTCCCTCACATTTCACACACCTACTAACTGAATGAATATTTGTGGGAATGACACTAAGCACACATTACCATCCAAGAACTGAAAATTTAGTTTTAAGACTTGGCTCCACAAAATTATCATTCATATTTGGCAAAAACAAGGAGGCTGATTTTTATAAAAGATTTAACTAGGATGGAAAAAGGCTACAGTCAGCCAAACCATTGTGGCTTTTTCTGAAGCGTGTGCTGCAGTAATGCAAGCTTTCACTGAATCACTATTAATGCAGAGCAGTGGGAATGTAGCTCTCCTCAACATTTGGCAACAGCCTCATATTGGCTTGATTGTTTTAACAGAGCCTTGGGCTGGATTTTAATTGGGAGAGGACATTGAATAACCTTGTGGTGTCCACAGAATGCTCTTCAGGGACAGAATACTTCAGCTTGACACTGGGGAAACCTTGACGGCTCTATAGAATGTTGCATTTCATATCAATGGACATTTTTAGTGGAATGTGAGGTCAAATATTACCTCTTTATATCTTGCGAAGACCAATTGTGTTTTGGTATGTTACTTCACTATTCTTTATCTTTTCTTTGTGCCTGGAAATAGTGTTGAAAACTAAACAACATGTCTAATGAGTGAGCCAAATATATCTGTTGTAACTGCTTGATATAATTGCTTTTCTAAGGGCATTTGAAATTGTTGTCATAGCAACAGGTCCATAAGTTCAAAGTTATTTTATGTAAATGGTATCACAATAAAGATGATTCTAATGTCTGCCAGACAACAATATAATAATTGTTTATTATTATTATTGATATTTTGGGGTGTCTGTTTTGTTTTATTTAATTTTTATTAAATATTTAGTTATTGAAAGAGGTCTTTAGTGGCAAAGAATGAATTTGCATTATCATTTAGACCAATGTGAAAAGACCAATATGTTGGCAAGCAGTATGCTAATGTTTCATTTTAACATCAACATGAAACGGCTTGGGACTCGTTTTAAAAACGACTCTTTTAAATGATTCAGAACTGACTCTTTCTTTTGAGAGACAGTAACTTATAGACGCTGCACTTCTAGATTTACGTCTTTGCAGCATTTGTTCATTCACTTAGAGCTGTGTTACACACTGCATGAAAGGTCATTTTCAAAAATCCATAATAGGGGCATTTTTATATATATACAGTATATACAGTCCCCCTCTTATTTTTAAGATATAACATTGTAACATACTGTCTCAGCTCTGCATTGCTATTTGTGGCTTTGAGTAATGATACGTATACATTTCTGTAAGAAAAAAAGAGGGCAACTGCATTGAACACTTTAAGAGGTAATAAATAATTGGAGCGTCGGCTGGTTTGGGCAGACTTCTAATTCATTCCACTGACTGCACCTTTCATTTTCCCTGACGGTTATCCAGGCTCTACTCCTCTGGAGTCATATTTTACATGTTTAATATGGTTATGTTCTTTCTTCACCTTGCAGACGCTGAAAGCCCCCTGTGCATCAATGTCTTAAAACAGTCATTAGCCACCTACCATTTTAAAGCACATAAGCTCTCAATGATTCCCGTAGATGCTTATCATTGTCGGTGCCTGGGGCTCAGAATAAAACCGGCTGGACATCTCTCAGGTACCAAGGACCTGTTCAGAGCGTTAATCAGGACTGCTGATGTCTAAAGGCCATGTGCAGGCTGGAATTACCTAGACTTATTTTTATGTGCTGCTTATATTAAGAATGAAAGGAAAAATGAAACTTTACTAATTGATTAAATAATAACTGTGTCTTTTTAAGACGCATCCTGACATTTTGTAAGTATATGGTGTTAAACATGTAATGAATCTTTTGAATCCACAATTGCGTAAGGATACAAAAAATATATATACCTACATGTTGTCAGTATGTTAGTAATATCTCTATGCAATGATTGCCCATTGTGATATATATACTACCTTAACAGTGATGTACCCTAAAAGACTGGTGAGGGAGTCAGTGACAACTCTGAAGGAGTTACAGTACATTACAAGCCTCAGTGAGACTGGAAAGACTGTGCGTAGAACATCTGTTGCTGGGTTTGCTTTACCAGTGACAGCTTTATGCTACAGTGGCAAAGAATAGCCACTGTCAGAAAAAAAACACTTGCTTCTGAAAACAAGTTGAGTCTGCTAGAAGGCACGCAGGAGACACTGAAGCCAGCTGGAAGAGCGTTCTATGATCTGATGAGACCAAAATTGAGCATTTTGCCATCAGAGTAAACAGCATGTTTGGCGTAAACCAAAGGCTGTGTATCATCAGAAACACACCATCCCTACAGTGAAGCACGGCGGCAGCTTTTTGAGGGCAGAGGGCGAAATTAATTCAACACAATCCTGACGAAATATGCAAGACACAGCAGTTACTTGGAAGATTTGTTTTCTAGCATGACATTGACCCCTGAAGGTACTATAAAATAGTGCTGTCAAACGATTGATTGTGATTAATCGCATCCAAAATAAAAGTTTTTGTTTGCATCATATAATGTTTGTGTACTGTGTATATTAGTTATGTATGTATTAATACACATACTTGCATGTGTATATTTAAGAAGGACGTGTTTATATATTAAATATTTATATATAATTTATTATACTAATACAAATATACACATGCAAATACATGTAAATATTTTATAAAAAATATACGGTATGTGTGTGTTTTTTTAATATACATAATAAAATACACAGTAAGCAAAGTGGGGGGGGGGGGGTTTGAATATTTTTGCACCGTAGACATAATACTGTGTTTGTCATACTTGCCATTTCCGTGATGAGCTACTTTCCCTTACAATCAGTGTAAATCCCCCATCGTTATGGCTTTTTCCATGTCATATTTGGAACAGATTTATTTTCTGAGTTTTTCATGCTTCTATTTGTTTTGAGATCCATCTTTGAAACTGTCATTATATAAACACTGTACCCACCCACCCACTGACACACAATCACCAGCTAAATTCACATAAACATAAACTCTATAAACCAACCAATGAAAAAACCCTGGATTGAACACAGAGCCCTGTGTTTACACGTATTCTTCTGCCAGACGCTTCCTTACCAAAGTGACATACAAGAATGTGCATGTGTTTCAGTCAGCAGAAAGAACGGGGTTTGGCTCTTTTTCCAGAACATGTCTATTCAGATTTTTCAGCTTACATATTTGGGTTTCAAAGCAGATAGCTATTGAATGCAAAGTCAGAATAATTAGTTTACTGTCTGCATATTCTTTGGCAGTAAGCATTTCCCTTTGGTCCATCTGAGTGTTTTAACATGTTTCTGCTGGGGCTGTCAATTAAATCATAGTTAATCAAATATATTAATGTTTGTTGAAAAAAGTCCCAAATGTAGATTTTTGAAAGACATTACGTTATGTGCAGACGAATAAATCATTGAACTGTCATGACAAAAAACGGCTTTAGAAGTGTGTCATTTAGTCTAAATACATTTATAGAAAAGGCCTGGAGTTTTCTAGTCTTTTGGGCAGAAGAGGTGTGGTGTTACTAACATAATTTGCATACCTATTTGTGTCAATCAAAAAAATAACTATTTTGTTATAATATCATAGTATAACATTTTGCTTGAAGGGGCAGTTCCAACACAACAACAGTTCACCAACAACAACAACAAAAAGTTGTTTCAAACCCATAAGACTTTTTGCTTCTGCAGAGAATTGTTTGAAGAATGTTGATAACCAAATTTTGACCATCATTAAAACTAAAGTGTCCCTATTATGGATTTTTGAAAATGACCTTACATGGAGTGTGTAACACAGCTCTAAGTGAATCAAAACATCCTGCAAAGTTTTAAATGTGAAAGTGCAGCGTGTATAAAATTATTGTCTCTCAAAAAAAGAACCGACTCTGAGTCTTAAAATGAGTGCCAAGCTGTTTTATGTTGAGGTCAACATGGAACATTAGAATATTGCCTGCAAACTTTTTGCATTGGTCTGAATGAAAATGCCAATTCATTCTTTGCCACTAGCTGCCACTTTTGGAGAGTTAAAAGCTCACAAACACTGCTTAAAATGAAATCGACCAATCACCGGAGAGGGTTGAAAAAATTAATCACTGAACGAATTATCTGGGAGTTGTTGAACAAATAAGGTAAAAATAAATGCATATTATAAGAAAACCAAAGTGTTTTTGACCTTACATGCATGTCAATCTGATGTTTGGGGCTCCCAAAACCAAAATATAAACATCTCATAACCCATAATAGGTTAAAATAAAATAATAATAACAAAAATTATTGTCAATATACAATTTTATGTTTTATGTTTCCTTTACAAAGGAAAGACATTTTGGAAAAACATGAGGATAAGTAAATTCATTTTTGCGATAAAGGGTTAGTTTTTTATCCAAAAATAAAAATGTTGTCATTAATTACTCACCCTAATGGCGTTCCAAACCCATAAGACCTCCGTTCTCCATTCAGAACACAAATTAAGATATTTTTGATGATATCAGAGAGCCATCTTTCCCTCCATAGACAGCAATACAACTGAAATGATCCAGATCCAGAAACGTGGTAAAAACACCGGTAAAAAAGTCGATGTGACTTCAGTGGATCAACTTCAGTTTTGCGATGCTACTAGAATACTTTTTTTTGCGCAAAGAAAACAAAAATAACAATTTTACTCTACTATTCTTCTCTTGTGACTTACATCTTACACCATTTTAGAGAACATTACTGCGTAAGAGTATGCTTTCTTCTAGGTGCAAACAGCCTTAGATTATGCACATGCGCGTGCTTTCACCCGGATGTAAACAAGGCTGATTACGTCAAATATGTTAAAGCTTGCGTATATGGTGCATTGAGCATGGCGGAAGACGAAAGTCACAGGAGAAGAGTAAATTATGTTATTTTTGTTTTATTTGCTCAAAAAAGTATTCTCCTAGCATCGCAAAAGTGAAGTTGATCCACTGATGTCACATGGACTTTTTTACCAGTGTTTTCACCAGTTTACCATACCTGGGATCATTTCAGTTGTATTGCTGTCTATGGAGGGTCGGATGGCTCTCTGATATATCCAAAATATTTTAATTTGTGTTCTGAAGATGAACGGAGGTCTTATGGGTTTGGAACGACATGAGGGTGAGTAATTAATGACAAAATTTTCATTTTTGGGTGAACTAACCCTTTAATAATATATTTTTTGACCACTCTTAATGCTCACCTAACAAAACCACTGAATCACAGGTGCACACATGACATGTTATTGAGCTTCCTGAACAAATGTATTCTAGGACAGAGGTGTGAGAATCAATGTGTGGCCTGTCATCTCGCTGCCACAAAGTCTCATCAATCAGCAAAGATGTGATCGTCATCTTGGGTAACACTTTTAATTTGACCTTTGGATCTGTCAGAGTCATTCATTGTCACCTAGGAAAGGGTCGTATGAGGCTAAAATGATTGCAACAAAAACGCATGACCACACAGTTTGTGTATAAGCACATTTTACACATTTTTTATATATATATAAGTAAAAACTTACTGCCCCCAAACCTTTGAACTTCGTCCTGATCATTAAAGCACCATCTCGGGGCCTCTTAAAATAAAGTTAAACTTCTTTGTAGCATTAAAATAAAGATGAAATATGTCCATGTTTGGTCCAAGCACTTTACTTTTGGTGTTTTGAGACCCTGCGTGCTTAGAATTACAGTACATACACTTGTGTGGCAACTGAACTGAAGAGTCCCTTTGGCTCAGTGGTCCCATAGAGAAGCACTGTTGGCCAAGTCAAACATGCGCTCTGTATTCCCCAGCTGCAGGAACGGTTTGAGAATACAGCAGACAGCATGTGAAACAGCTCTTTAGTGGGCTCTTCGGAAGCCTTTCTGACATTATGGTGTCAAGAGGGAGCAAAAAGGCGAGAATTTGAAGACAGAGAGGGTTTTCACACCCGCTTAGTGTTTGGTTCTATTATGAGCACTTGTGTTCTGTGAGTTATCACTGAGTTTCATATTCAGTGGGAAATGAACTGGTTCTGCTCCATCGGCCTTTAACATAGCATAAAAAGAAACGACTGAAGGAAAAGGGATAGTGATAATGAATATACAGATTCCTGGGTGGTTTCTTTATAGCATGATCACTTGGAAACATTTCTGGACTAAGGACAAAAACAGAAGAATGTGTGATTCACAATATAGAGTCTGTAAGAAGAAATGAATCGATTTGATTGATTCTGGTTCAATTTTTGACAATATATTTTATTGCACTGGCCTTCAGTTGCATTGCATTTTAACATAATATGCTTACGGCCAATTCAATAGGCTACTATTAGTGTTGAATCTTATTTTTTTCCCCTTCTTTTATATGATCCTGAATCATATGGAAATTTAAATATTTTGCCCAATTCTTCCATTTTTTTGAAGTTACTGATGGAGGAACTGGGCCAGCATTCATTAATGTTTGATAGCATAATATTGGTTAATCTGTTCTTAAGTGTAAACTGTGCTTTGCATTGGGGGAAAGAAATGATTGAATTTTATGCCTACTCATGCTTTCTATTTCATTCTGTTGAGCGCCTTCCACCAGCATTTAATGCCGCATTATTAAGTTTTGATAGATTTATGGTTCCAGACTTCGTGTTGTGTCTATGCTAAATGAACAAGTAGATTTTTTACTCCCAGTTTTATGCATTCTTGGCTTTTTTTTTTTTTTTTTACATGATTGAGTTTCACAAGAAGTAGAGATGCGTTTGATTGTACATAGAGCAATAAAACTGTGAAATCGCTCAGTTCAGTTTCAGAGAAAGAATTCTGGGATCCATTTTCTCATTATGCAATGGTGATCTCATATTGCTGCAGTACACACAGCTGCTAGATGTTTTAGCATCTGTTTTTTATACTCATAGATTGCCTTCCACATGCCATATGCAATTCAACGTTAAGCCAGAAACACTGGCACAACAAATGTAGCATAAAACACAATTGTCTTTCTATGCATCACAGAGAGAATGGAGATAGAGAAATGAGAGAGGGAAGAAAGGACGGATAGAGTCATCTTCATTTATAAAGGCAATCAGCCACATTGTAATGCCAGATTAGAGTGTATCATTTTTTTTTCTGCTGTCTGCAGTGTTCCTGCGTGACTTTTGCCCATTTCCTCAGCTAAAAATAGCCCTGCTGAGCACACACTTCAGATCTGCCGGCGAGTATGCTGGAGGTCTCTCTCTTCCTCTCCCTCTGTTCTTTTCCTTTTCTTTCATGCCAACCCCCACATTAATGATATAATCGCATGCAGCAGTGTCTCTCAACCTTTTTTGTGTCCAAAAGACATTTTTTGTTGGATATCACATGCCTGTCTCAATGACTTTTTTCCCATACAGTGGAAGTGGATTGTAACTAAAATTGGTCCCCAGCATATAAATAAAATGTACAAAAAAGGTGAAAAAAGTTGTCACTGATACATTTACAGAAGGTGCACCTTTATACCTTATTTACCCCTAAAGGGTGGATATTGGTACTATATTTGTACTTTTCATTACTTTTCTAAAAGTGTAAATGATGACCGAATCTCTAGTTTTGAATGACCCATCCCTTTAAGAAGAACAACATAATTGGTCAAATCATTTGAGTGGATTTGTGTGTGTCTTATCAAAGACCAGACTCATTAACAGAAATTATTTGCAAATAAGTGGTAATATACTTTTCTTTTTATATAATAATTATAATAAGTGGCAATATACCTTATGTGTAATAATTTATATATATAGTTTTAGGAAACAGAATGTCCTTTTTTTTTTTTTTTTGTGAAATGCAACCAGAGATGAATGGAAGGATTGTTACTGCATTTTTATGTTCTGTGTGGCTATAAAATCCACAGAACTGCAAATTACAGCTTATTCTGTCTAAGAACATAAAAAAAAAACTTAAACAAAACTTCTGATTCTGTAACCCTTGGCTTTCCGACACCTTTCTCAGCTATTTTGGGTGAATAAGGTTTCCTAGTGCTATACACTTATTTACTGGTTTTTATACAAAACAGAATCTTGGGGGCTTTATAAAAGATTCATGCACTTTATTACATCTACTATATCAAGTGTGAAGCTCAGTTTATCGCTGGAGGTTGCCAGGTCACTGTACTGCTGGCTGCTAGTAGGCATTCAGGATTTAGTGTCCTAACATTATTGGTGTGCTGCCCATAGAGCTTGAAATTCAGCTCACAATTGGATGGCGAATGGTCAATTGTCCATAAAATTAAGTTCTTACAATATATAGCTTTAAACAGATAAAAGAAAATACTAAAATTACTTAACAACTTGACTTTACCTAGGACTTTATTTAGGGGAAAACTCCACGTGTTCCCTATTCTAAAGTGTTACCATTCACACTATTGAGGAAACCTGCTTTTGCAGACTTTTGATGTACTCGAGACTTTAGTGGACTCCAGACAATGTGTGTTTGTGCTCACAGAGGCCTCTTCCTGTTGTCATTTCAGCAGACATCTGAGAAGGACCGCATTTCATGCTGACTCCACTCCAGAGTTGCAGAGTGGTAAATCTGCACAATCTGTCTCCATTTGAAATTCATTGCCAGTAATATGTACAGTTATAGTAAATCTAGAGCGCTCATTTGAGTGCTTTCATTATACAGATCTTCTTTCGATCAGTATACTGGAAGAGAGGAGGTGACATCACGCAGATAGGAAAATAGTGCTTTATGATTTTGGCCATCGTTTTGCCATCTGGGACAAATTTGGGAAATTGTAAATGATTCAGTCATCATCGGGCCAAATCAACAGTCTTGGATCTGCTGTAGCTCCCAATTCAGATTGATTTAAATGGGGTTGATGTTTTTTTACCCGTTACAAGATTGGTGATCTATTTTTGGTCGATCTATATCTTTAAGTCAAGACATTGTAATCTCTGTATGCCATGTGCTTGATGGTAGGTCTGTGACATATGTATTTCAGACATGAATGGCGTGTCCCACTTCTTCTCATCTCTGTTTCTGTCTCTCCCTGTTTTTCTCTCTGAATTTCAGTGTAAATATTGATCTCTCATGCCATTGCAATTGATTTTTTTTCTGCTCTCAGCATTCGGTTAGCTTGAAGCTGCAGTGACCTCCATGCCAATGTCACTTTTGATCACTGCCTCAGATTCATGTAACGAAAGGCAATGTTTTTTTAATCAATTTTGTAATTAATGTAACTTTATTTACCCTTTCAGTCGAATCACTTCGACGTTACATATGGGATCTCGCATGAGAGACCGATCGTCTTCGAGCCGTTTG
>JAUMHE010000060.1:14841940-14857003 GCA_032359235.1 Enteromius mattozi
ATGGTGCTAGGTTATAATATATTATAATACATTTTTCATTTACTGTCAAAGTTGTTGAAAAGTTTAAAAGGTCAATAAATAATTTGAATAATGTTCACATGCATATTGTTTAGCTCTTGTGGCTGTTCTATTAAATGCAACATTTGCATCAAGTCCCACACTTTAACCCATGTTAGCTTTTGTTAAGAAAATAATTCAAATTTACTTTCACGGTAATCAACATTATTCCAACTGAGCTTAACTTGTGTCGAATCTGGAACATGCCTTTTAACACAAAGAGAGATTGGATTGAAAATGCCACAGTTCCCGTTCATTCCTCTAATATGCAGCCAAAACAAATAAAAAGCCTTTTCCTCCCTGAATCCGCCTCTCACTTTAATGGCTCATACAAGAACCTTGTATAAAAAGCACACGTCTCACGGTGACCTGAATTACAAGCGCTTCGTACTGAGTCATTGCCTGTGCCATTTAACACAAAAACCCTATCCGCAGCACTCAGAAAGGAAGAGGGGACTTACAGAACTATCTGACTTATTTATGTAAGCATCCAATGGATGGTCATGCTGCATGCACAATACTGGCAAGCCAAGGTCCCAGCCTATAGAGACAGAGTGCCCTCAGATAACCTCCACATAGTCACAATTCATAATTCACCCTCACTGAGCACAAAGAGCTCATTCTTTCTTCTCTCCCCTCTCTCTCTCACTCTCTCTCTCTCTCTGTTGTGCTCTTTTCCTTTACTCTCTGTCTTGCTCTGTTGTTTGCTGTTTATCCCTCCTCCCCCTTAGTAACAGTCGCTACCTTGTGTATTTGTGAGCTCTGTCTCTTCCTGCTGTGTTGGTCATAATCATTCTAAGTGGTCTTTTTTCTGCCAAGTAATATCCATCACCAGGGGCTTAAACTTAAGTGTTGTGTAAAATACAGGAATCAAGCCAAGATGTCAACAGTGAGTTTTCTTACAGTAAATCTCCATATAACAGTGCTAAAACTCAGAACATAAGAACTGGCTCCCTTTCAGTCTATAAGTTTAAATCAGAATTAAATTTTTACACCCCACAGGAAGTTAAATTGGAATTTGAATTGAAATGGCAGGAAGAGGAATGTACTGTTTTGCAATTTTAAGAAATTTAAGAAAGTCACTCCACAGAGGAATTTCATTAGTAACCATCTGGCACATTAAAAAAACATGTCTCTACTTACCTTTTTTTGCGGAAGTCAAAAAAACGTATTTATACATGCAATTCAAAACTAAAGGCAGCAAAACATCAACAACTGTATGCTTTTACACTAATTATGATTACAGTCCTGTGAATTGCGAGTCAGCAAACTGAAATGTCATGGTAATACTATTGGTTAGGTTTAGTGTAGGTATTACATTTTCAAATGCATTAAACTTTTAACGGCGGACATTACACTTACAAAGTGGTACAATAGCCTGTCCTCCAACAAAAAACGACCGTATAGGTTGTGCAAGTACCTTTTTATCTATTACCTATATAGGATACAGATAGAAGAGGGCTGTAACTTATTCTAATTTCTAATTTATTCTAATTTGCAATTTATTTCAAGTGTGTGACCTTTAAATACAGGTCAGTTGATAAAACCTCAGTTTTTCAGATTATGTAAAGAAAAATGCCATTTTGTTTTGTTGTTTCTATATTTAATTAATGAAATAGTTCCAGCAAAATATGTTTAGTACTAATTTAAATCTAACCATGATTTTTTTCCATAACGAAATTGTTAATTTACAGCAAATCACTAACTTTGTGAAAAATTCTCAAATCAGCGATATGAAATGAAGAAAATCTTGCTCTGAGACATGGAGTGTAACAGAGCAGTGGAGGGAGACAGAGATTCTGCAGGTGTACGGAAAAAAATGCCTGCCAGGAAAAAGCGGAGTGTGGTTTGGACACATGCTGCAACTTTGTCACTGCAGCTGTTCTAGCTCAACAGAGAAGGAGTAAAATCCTTCTTAAAGGCACAGTGTGTAATTTGTCAGAATGTTTTCATTTGCACCAGATGTGTTTGTTTCACAAGATAATACCTTTAGATAAGTCATCGTCTTTCTTTAGCCATTTGCAAATAATAAAGGAGCAAACAAACCATTTACAGGCCCTATATATGCTCCCACGTGTCACTGATCATCAGCGTTAATTGGCAAGAAGAAGTATATACATATGAATTCAAAAGGGAGAGGTGAGAACTGACCAACAGCTTCCCAGGAAAACAAATCAAGAGTTTAGAATCACAGTATGCCTCATTGCGAAGACATTTAATGACCTAATATTGATATAGCTCCGGAAATTACAGAGGCGAGAATCCCCAGTGCGTTTTGTTGGACTTTACTTTGAATCACACTACAGCAGAACCATTGTGACATGTGCGGTGGTCTCGGTGGACCCGGCTGGCTGCCGGTTGTTTTGCGGCTATTTGGGTCTAGACAATGGAATGGGCCCCCGAGGGGAAATAAATGCTGACTCACACCATCCTTGTTAGCGTGTAGGGACACAGGCAGTGCCCTAATCTCTCCATCCATCACCCGCTCTGTGATTCCATAATGACCTGCTTTACCGCCTCTGTAAGGTCTGTGGAGCCACGGTCTCCATGCCAGTTCCTCCACACAGATGGCCAGAAATAACATGCTTTGTCGCAATCACTCATGAAGTCCATTTTTCACAGGTTATTATAGTGCTTATGGACCTACTCAAGGATGATGATGAAATCTGCAGTCAATGGTTGCATGATGCTTGCAGTATTTAAATGGCATTAGCTGGGGAAACCCCTCTCATGAAACTGGCTGTGTTTTTATTGGTGTATGTGACTGCAACCAATGTCAATAACCAAATCAGTTAATAAAAGCATTAGATATCAAGGTGTTGTATGTAATATAAACGTTGATAAAAGTAAATGGCCATTGGTGTGTTATTTAATTCTTATTTAATCTCTTAAATCTATGAACGAACACGATGTGACGAGTGTGAACGTCAACCTGTTGTGTTGTGCCACAAAAATAATCAGAACATTTGATTTTTAACGTAGGTTATTTATGTGAAGCAGGATTTCGGACCAATAAGATTTGTTACCCAGCATGATGCTGCAGAAATAAACCTAGAAATCAAACAAAATGTCTTTAAATGATTAGGGTTCTTATTGTAAACTAAACGAAATTAAATTAAACTAAATAACCTGGTCTCATAAAAATATGTACCTTGGTGCACTTTTTGTGCAACACCATTTTTATGTACCTTACTGCATGTTTCAAGTAAAAAAAATTACTTGAAACAAAATTAACTTAAAATACGTATAAAAACATTTTATTTGTTTAAATTTGTATTATTTTGTCTTTCTTTTTTATTTAACATTAAGTGCTAAAATGCTAAAATTGAAAAACAATTAATAAAAAAAACTTGTTTAAAAAACATTTTAAAACATAAAAATAATAAAATAAAAATGTTTATTTAAATTTTAATAGGATGTCTATGATGCTAAAGTAACACTGTATTTATTATTATGATTATTATATTTTACAATTTTGAGAATTCAAATTTTGTGTGACAGCATTATAAAAAAAGTAGATTTATTTATGCAAACAAGTAAAACTAGAAAGCAACATTTATATTTAATGTAGGCCTATGCTTATATTTATTTATATTTTTAACTCAAATGCAATATGTATTTAAAAAAAAATCTTTTTAAGTATACTATTTTAAGTATACTTTACTATTTTCTGCAGAAATATTATTTGCAAGGCCTGAAATAAACCAATGAATCAATTTTACGATATTTAATTATTTAATTCCCAACATTTTTTTTTTTTTAAACTAAATAGCATCTTAAATTTCCAGTTGCCAGTTTAATAAATGATGCATAAAAACAAACAAACAAACCAAAGCATTAAGTAATGTTGTTTTGTGTTGGCGCTGTCCTGTTAGTGGCTGTATTGTGATGTGTGAGACGTGTTAATGGAGAGAACTGACTACTGCATCGACTCATCTCTCATGTAACGAAAATTGGCTGTGGTTTCCATGGCAACTGTTTATTTTGCTTCATAAACTAAGAGACTATCTAATGCGTAACATTCGTAAGGGCTGCTACCACACTATTAAAGCATTATGAGGAAGTGATAAATCAAACATCAAAGAATAAATAAGCAGAATTAACACAAAAGACAATAATCAGACTGTTATGGACAGAGCAAGGCAATTACAGTATTTCGAACTGTTTGGTTATTTTGAGGCATGGTTCGACTAAACAGGCAAGCATGTGTACGTATTTTGAATAAGCAGCCCGCACAGATGGACGAGCGGTATGCGCTTTAGGAAGCACTCAAACATCACAGCGATCACGGCCATGCACCGCCCCATGCTGCACAGCCACATTAAGCAGGCTTAGCTGAATGTAGGTGAAAGGGCTTTCTCTCACTCACTTCCCGAAGCAGCTCCCCGCAGAGGAAGGAAAGAGTGGGGGAGGGGACCCTGTGGTATTCTGAGGAAAAGCGGAAAGAAAAGATCATGGCGATTTTATTTCTTACTGAAGGCAACTTGACAGGTTTGTCTGCACAAGGTGAGTCACGGCGCACGGCCCGCATGTGCTCCCAACAAAGGAAATCACTCTTTCAGGAATCCCCACACATAAAACGGCAAAGTAGAATGTCACACCGTTAATGTCAGACTACTTTTTATATAAAAACAAGCCCCGACAGAACCAGGAAGAAGATTTTGCGTCATCCAAGAGCTCACCGATTAAAACTCACCCTTGGGTTGCGTAAACGGTATAAATCCTGCATTGCCTGTGGCTGCGATAGCAATGCAATCAATCAAACATTTGTGTTGTCTGTAACAGATCGTGACACCACAATCAAGAATGTTTATCTGTGTTGATCATAATGCAAACATTCCTCGTGATTAATGACTGTCTACAACGTCCTGAAGCACTGTGCTATTTTCACCCTTTTCCGTGAGCATCATATTAAAAGAATTTAAGCAGCAACCTTTCTTAGTTATTAAACCTTTTGCATTATGTTTCATAAGTTTATGATGGAATTATGTGTATGTCGCCAATTTGCATTAATTAAACCTCATTATATATATTCTATTAACATTTTTTTTTTTTTTAACATGTAAAATTTTGAGTATATAGGCCCATTCATACTCAGGACGTTGACTGTAATAGTAACTGTAATGACACAGAGGAACAATATTGTTGAAATCACTTCTACTACACTTGTTTGACTTAATTTTCTGGGCCGTAACCCAAATGCTGGGTCAAAAACAACCCAATCGCTGGGTTTTTCCATATTTCACCCAGTGCTGGGATGTATTTAACCCAGCATTTTTAGAGTATAATATAGACGGTTTCATTGGGCGCACGCACCTGGACCTAAGTTAACATCCGGTCTGTGTTTGTTTATCAGTCTGGTTAGTGCCGCCGGCTACAACCACGTAATGCACGTTTAAAAATCAAACCGAGGCGTGAGTGTTTTTATATCACTGTATTTCTGAAGGAAGACTGTCTTTAGAAAATGTCGTTTTCATTTCATCCTGCAAATAAGTCAGTGTTTGTAAGCTCACAGCTGCTTTGTCTACAGCCGTTACCGGGGAAACCTCTCGTTTCTCGTGCTTTAAGCACCTCCTGCTGGCAGAGAATGAGTTTGCATTTTTAATAAATCCGTCTGATTTACGCAGCGAACACATTTCGCTTGCTATCAAAAAAATAATCTACTCTAGAAGGGCTTGTGGATGTTTACCAGAAGTTAAGTTAGGGCCACAAAAGCATGCATGTGCAATAACGTTTGTTTATGTAGTCATTGTTATAATTGTATCCATGTGATCAGGAGTTCCCAACACAGTCTCACGACAAATTTGTATGTACTCATACAAGGTGGCAAATTCGTGCTAATTCGTACAAATTCGTACAACCTCACTCATACGATTTTGTCTAAACCCCAGTAGGTTTAGGGGCGGGGTTAGGTGTAGGTCACTCATACAAATTCATACAAATTGGCAACTCATAAAATACGTACAATTTAGCAAAATCGTATGAATTCGTACTAGTGAGACTGGGCTGGAGTTTCTTAAAGATTTCGTTAATTTTTAAGTGGGTCACTTGATTGCTAATCATTGGTGACTTCTATGTGAGCTGTGCTTTCTACATCATATGCTATTAACTGTAGTCAATTCCATGCATATCTTGCTTATGACAAAACTATGTAGCAGCCCATAATTCCCTATACTTTTACACCTCTTTACAGCAGTTAAGATCACCAGGTGCCATTTGCTCAGTAGAGCTAAAATCAGTTTGGCTCCATCCTTCACTTCACTCATTCATTATTGCCTTTCACTGACAGCATGTTTCAACAGAAACCAGTTTGAGACAGCACAAACATACCTGGCTTGTCATTTATTCAATAGACTGGGCCACAACTTTTCATTTAATGGTTGTCCTGTCCACACTACTAGATGTGAGGGGGAAAAACATGCTTTTGTTCAGTCGCCTGCCCATTTTGATTGTTTTTGTTGCATGCTGGGAGCTAATTGGTGTGTTTGGTTTTAGTTTTTTCCAGATTTGAGTGACATTTGGAAATGAACAATAAATGGTTTCTCTTTTCACAGAACTTTCCTGTGCTCCTGATTTTCATGAGAATGAATCATATTATTTAGAATGAGCTCTGACTCTGTTGCTAAGGAAACCATAGCTCTGGTTTTTATTGGCTGAGCTGTATCTAGGCAGTAAGACAGTTCTCATCATTGCTGCTCTTTACAACATCACATAATGAGCAGAGTGCAACATAGAGAGCCCAGGTCCTTTGATGTTTTCATTAGAATGTTTTGATGTTTTTGCTATTAACTTTTTTTTAATCACATATAGGACTTATATGTAAGAGTGGAGTCAGGATGATTTAATGCAGTGGTTTTATGTCAGGGCCTATATGGACCCTTTTTCCCATTTCTGGCATTCTCAAAAGTGTAAGTCATGATAGTTGGGTAAATCTCTATAGTGATGAACAGAAACTACAACAAATATAATTTTTGTGGTCCCATTTACACCAATAGAAAAAAATAGCATTGCCATGACTTTCCATAACAAGAAAAAAAATATAGTGACTGATTACGTTTGTCAGAAGTGGGGAAAATTTGCTTTGATATGATAAGTTATGCAAAAATAGTGTCATAAATGTACATTAATTAAATTAAAATAAAATAAAATGCTAGATTTCGAATACTATGATTTTTACAATAACTGTGGGAACACGCACGTCCTGATTTTGCTGAGTTAGGCGTGTTCCTGGGTTAACATATTTTGTTGACCCTGGAACAACATTTTATTCCAAAATTTTAGTTTTGACCATATCTCTACACCTAAACCTAACCCTACCCATGAGTAATGCCTAAAATCAGAGGAAATTATAGATGACTGACACTGATGTACAAGCACCAAACACTGATTGTAAGCCTAAACTTCACAAAAGCTATAAACTGGTTCTTCAAATCTGATTGGCTAATCACAGTATTGTTCCAGGGTCAACAAAGATGTTGACCCAGGGACACGCCTAACTCAGCAAAATCTGTGAAAAGGGTCCACTGGACCCAACACAGTACCAACGTTTTTTTCAAGCAAAAAAAAAACAACCACAGATACAAATTGTCACGCCCCTGGTCTGTTTGTTATTGTATTCATTCCCCATGTGCTCTGTCTCGGGCGCCGGCGCCATCTGCTCCGCCTTGGCCCTCTGGATCCTCGGCATCGGCCTGGCCCATTGGCTCTTTGTCTCCGCCTCGGACTCCTCCTCCATGGCTCCTCCCTCCGTTGGCTCCTCCGTGGGACACCATCATGGCTGTGCTCTGGGTCCCGCTGGGTTCCTCCTGCTCCAAACTCCTTTCTGGTCCCTGGCTCCTTCCTCCATCATCGCCACCCTGGACTCTCTATTCTATCGCCCTCCTCCTGGTCACCCGGCCACTTCCTGAATCTCCTCCAGACTTCCCTCTCCTTTCCTTTCTCGTCTACGCCGCGAGGTCGCGGCTTCCAGGAGGGGGGCGAATTGTCACGCCCCTGGTCTGTTTGTTATTGTTTTCATTCCAAATGTGCTCTGTCTCTGTGTGACCTAGTTTTGGTAATTGTGTGATTATCTTCAGGTGTGTCATGCTCGTTTACTTTTATTGTCTTCCCTATATAAGTTGTCCTTAGTTCAGTATGTGTGGTCTGGTTTCAGTGTTACCTTATGTGTGTGCGTGAACTACCCTGCCTGTCTGTTTGCTTGTCTGGAATATTAAAAGATTTTGTGAACTTGGATCTCTGTTCGTCCGTTCCTGCACCACACACCCGTAACACAAATATACAAGCATGCAATCACTTCTCGATAAACATGATTCCTTTTCTATATTTACAGCATGGCCAAGAACAGAATACATGGATTTGTGGTTCCAACCAAGACTTTTATTGGGTACAGATCAGGGATATTTCAGGACAGCATTCACCTCACAGTACCTCCGGGCTTTCATATCTCTGTCCAAACAGAGCATAGTCCAGCACTGACATATTATTTTTTCTCTGTAGAAAAATCTCAAGTTCTCGCCCAAGGCTGCAACATCGTGATTCATAGACATAAGAGCTAAGAGGAACCGAAATAGCTTCTCATGTCAACTTCAACTTATGGACAGCATTTCTTCTGTGGAACATACTTTAAAGAATGTCTGAACTGTTTTTGTCTATCCTTTGTTTGGACATAGAGACATTTCTTGAAATATCTTCTTTTTATGTTTTCACTGTGTAGAAGGTCAAAGAGGTGTTTAGCAACACAAGGTTTAGTAAATGATGAAAGAATTGTAATTTTTTGGGGTGGGCTATTCCTTTAATTCTAGTGAGTTTCTTTAAACAAGGAAAACCCTCTTGTCCAGCTGCATCTCAATGAATATGAGTTAGTGAGTAAAGTTGCAGAGGAAACAGTCCTCCCACTCTGAGGTGCCTCGCATCTTCTGCTCAGGGTCTCACTGCAGATTCAGGCGAATTTGAAGAGATGTTCTAACCCGTCCTCCATCCATGTCTGGCAGCACACCCACACTTTCTGTGGGCTGTCTGCGTGCATATTTATGTTCCAGTAATGCCTGAGAAGAAACATGAGTCACGAGAGGGGGAGAAAGAATACAAATGTGGCACGGTAGCCCACACTATCAGTCTTGTTATAAAATGGAATACAGTACTGAAGGCATGGTTCACCCCCCAAAAAAAAAAAAAATTCTCACCCTCCTGTCATTCCAAATCTCTTCTGTAGAAGACAAAATATCCAAGCAGTTATTAATTTTCAATGGGCCAAAAAAAACAAAACAAAAAAAAAAACAATGAAGTATTTCTATTCACAATGCAATACGATTCACGATTACACGAAACGATTGTCTTACTTTTTTCCCCCCACAAATGAGACTTAAAACAAATAATAAATGTAAAGGTGTCCTTTTTAATATTTCATATATTAATATAAACACTACTTTAATAGGCATTATACAGGCAAGATGAAAAAAAATATTCTACAGACAGTCAGTTCCCTTCACAGGTACATTATTACATCCCTAATTTCTATTAAAAAAAAAAAGAATATCACCCAAGTTTTTTCATAATAAATGTTGTTTCTTATAATCACTTCTATACAATGTCTTGTTCAATTCCAGTAGTTCTGTCTTTAAGAAACATGTTCAAATATTGATAAATACAAAGGGATTAGCAAACATGAAGCTTTAATTTATCTCTGGAATACTTGAGTAGACCGGAATACTTTAGTGTAAAAAATTACATTTTAATATCAGTCGCAATTTAATAAATAATGGCACATTGTGAAATACAGTCTAAAATAAAATAAATCAATATAATGTAAAACAAAGCCACCTAATTATATCTGAGGAAGAAATGGCTTCCATTTAATTTGTTCATTTGTTTGTTTTACTTTCTGATAAATAAGCACTTAATATTGTAAAATCAGCCAACCAGACTCTCTGCTTTACATTAGTGTCCTTATCGCCCTGTCAAAGTTTATTTTGCATTAATGACTAAACGAACCAAGCTGTAATTCTAGTGCCTATTTACCATGTAATAAATATTCATGAGTGAAGGAGTTTTGCACATTATATATATACTGTACCTCCTAGATCTTAGGTGTATAAATGCACAATATTAAGCAGCTACTTTTGGTTTTCAGGCGATTGTGCTGCAGATGGGAATTTTGAAAAAGGCAAAACTCTCTGAGAAAATGTAAAGAATGAAGAGTAAAAAGAGATAACCTTGCACATATTGATGATTTGGTCTCCAAATCTAATTCATCAAAAGTGATAAGACCCATCAGGAGTCAATTCCTCACACCGGGCCTTCAGACAGAGGCTGTCAGCAGGCCGCCTGGCAACCCTTAGCAGGAACTAAAAGAAGGTGACTTCCCTACGGATTTCTACCGCCTTTAAAAGTGTGTGTATGTGAGTCTCAGACTTGTTCACAATCTCAAGGTCAAGGATGAGAGGCGTGTGTTTCCTCCCCCCACTGGTGAGTCAGCCTCCATTAAACACACACACACACACAAACTCACTTCCAGCAGGGTGACAGCGGCGTGTGTCGCTTTGCCAAAGCACTTAGTATGATGAGCCTGGCCAAACGCTTGTGTCTAAGCGTACCGAAAAACACAAGTGGATATGCGCTGAGGCAATTCTGCCTGTCTCAGCATAGCACCACAAATCTGACTAATTTGTTTTCACCATTTTACCATTGCAGTCACATTTTCTCTTCCCTTTGCTTTGAATCTAATTTACACTTTCACTCTCACTTCACACCCAGACATTTTGTCCTCTATTTTCACAAGACGCCTCATTGTGAGACCAAAAATAAGCAGCGCTCAATGATCTTCATTAGATTTCACCCGCAAATATTTTGATTCTGAGCGCCTGCTCTCATCTGATTAACCATGGTTCCGTGTTCCCACCTTCCAGTGGTCCGGAAAGATATCGTAGACTTGTTTTTCCAGCAGAGTAACTGGGGAATGTGAGCTGCTGTTACTGTCTGACTTGATAGACTTTGTGCTCTGTTGCAAGAAAATGTGCTGATAAGTCTATTTTCCTTCCCCCCGCCCCAGCCCCCTCAAGACAATACTCCCATTGAAGCCCACCAGTGAAGATTCATATCATACATGGTTACTCAGAAAACAGAGCATAATATTGCTGAAGGAAATGGCTGGGGAAGAGGTGGAGGTGGTTAGAGTGGTGGATGTAAAAACATTAGGGAGTGCAAAAACCCGCGTCTTATTCGGGAAACCACCCGCAATCCAAGGCGTGTATGTTTTCTATCGATCATAGGAGCAGTAATTCAACAAATGATGATCAAATGATGGGGAAAAGCATTGTGGCTGGCCATAAATCTGGATGTGAGGTGTAGGGAAACAATTTTCAGATGGATAATTGTTAATTAGGATAAAATGAAAAAAACATTAGAGAAAAAAATCAGGTCTGGATCACAGAAGGCAAATAAACCAATATCTATGTGCTAACTAACAACAGAAGAAAAAAATTCAAGAAACCATAGCTTTTTACTTAAGCACTTTTTAAAGTATACTTCAAGTTCATTTTATTTACACTAACATTAATGTACTACATATTGGTATTGTAGTATAGTAATACTTGCCTGTCCTCCAACCAATACGCCGGTATAGGTCGTATGTACAATAGCCGTGTATACTACAATTGCGCCCCTATTACCAACAATTTGGGGTTTGTGTAGCTCAGTTTGTAGAACGATGTGTTATAAGGCGAGACGCGATCATGGTTTTGAACCCAGAGAATGCATGTGTTCATAAAACCCTATAATTCATGATTTTGCACTATTTTTGTAATGGGTAGGTTTAGGGGTGGGTTAATTTTGTCATTTGTACAAATTACACATAGTAAAATATGTTTTAATCATTGTGAGATCTGTGTAAAAAGTCCACTCAGTGCATTTAAACAAAACACGCATTTTGATTGGTAATGACAGTCATACGTCATTTCATGTCGACATACACAATACAACAGTCATTATTTTTACGCCCGCTAGAGGGCGCTTACCTTTAAAACGTAAGGTACTTGCACAAACAAACTATAAAGTCGTTGATTTCACTATATTTTGATGGTCCCTTTAACACATTCTGTTGACTATAAGTAGCATTGCACCTACATATCTACTGACTCTCATTAAAGTGTTAGTAAAGTATTAGTAGACGTACTTGCAGAGTTACTTATGGTCAATAGAATGTCTGTTGGAAGACCATTACAATAAAGAGTTAGCAGATATTAATAAGGCAGTGTACTAATATTCTAAGGAGAGCTTGTTGACATGTAGATGCAATATTACTTATTGTAGACAGAATGTTCAAAAGGGACCATCAAAATAAAGTGTCACCAAGTCGTCTTTTGTTGGAGTACTTAACTGTGTATTTTACATGTAACACTGCATTTTAAGTTTACATCTTAAGTTTTTATATTAAGTTATTTTGCATGGAAACTATACTGTGAACTTCAGCTTTGCCCAAAAATTAAAATAAGACCATGTTTTACTTGCTACAGGAGGCTTTTATTCACCTCCTGTGTGAGGTATGTTTTATTATGGATAGGCATGCTTTATTTGACCATTTTTGAACTGTTGAACAAAAACACTTACACTCATTCTAAAGCTTGGATGAGCAAGGATCATTTTTAATATAATTTCCATTGGATTTGTCTGAAAAAAGAAAGTCAAAATCAAAGAAGGATGCCTTGAGGGTGAGTCAAACATGGGCTAATTTTTATTTTTGGGTTAACTTACCCTTTAAGTCTGGATCAGAAGATTAAGTACAGTTATAGGCCAAATACAAATTGTTAGTCTAACCAATGTATGAGTAAGTATACCCTAGTTAAAAATGTAATACACTTATTTATCCAATATAGTTCAAATCTGTTAACATATTCACAGAAATATCGCTGGAGGCTTATGCTGCGTTCACGCCATGTTGTAACTACTGTAATTCCAAGATGACAACACTTGACCTTTTACTCATAGCTTTATGAGCTTTATGTCCTAAGTAGCGCCAAAATGGACCTTGCAGCAGTCACATGGTACATCCGTCATTGGTCCTAGTCATAACTCTCAGAAAGTTCACAGAGTTTACAAGTTGCAATTATGAGTTCAGACGCACGTGAGGGCTTTTGCTGTTAGTTTCTTTATTACTTTAAGTATACTTGCAATAGTTCTACTTTAGCACAATCAAATATACTTCAGTACATCTTCAGTTGGACTTCTACATTACTTGCACACAATTAAAGTGCATTAAGTACAAAATGAGTGTAGTAAACTTAATAGGAAATACATGTATTTAAAATATACTTTAGTATATTTATTTTTCTCTATTCTAAAAATCATGTAAAAAAGTAGATTAATCTTTTTTTCAGTTTTATAAAACTTGAATAAAATGTTTCTTGTAATGGCAGAATATGAAATACAAATAATTTTTCACGGATGGTATAATTGGTTTGCTTTCTAATTATGCAGCATTAAAATGTTTACACATCTGACTCCGAATGAAACTTTTAGAACTGACACTTTTTTTCCCCAAGCATTTTATTTGTATATGAAAACCAAATGTCTGTTCTTAATAGGTTTCTCTATAAAAACAGTTTTTTTTTGTATTTCCACAAAGGACTTTCTGGTAAGTGTTTGCTAACTCAAAGCTTCGGTGCTAATAGATTAAATTGCCTGAGCTAGCTATCAGTCACTCACACTGATTTATTTCCAGGATGAAGCTTGATCCATCTGTAGAGACGAATGGGGCTAAAACCCGCTAAGGAGGCTAACATAAACGCAGACATATCAAAAACCTGTGTTTTGCCGGGTTGGTTCCTAGCAGACACACTGTTTCGTCTTCCTTCTTTTCAGCTTTTTGGAGCTATGAGAGGAATTTGGGTCAGCGAGAAGCCTGCTGTACTTTAAGATGGAGGTTCCCCCACCTTTTCTCCATCGGCAGCTTTAAAATATAGATGATGTATTACCGCTGCGAGCTCCCGGAGGCTGCCAAGACTAGCGCTAGCATGGGGGAGGGGAGACAGGGAAAAAACCTTGTGCTTTGAAGCTTAGCTCTGTGTATTCACTGTTCATCTCAGTAATATACGGCTAAATGAGACGGTAAAAAAACGATAACTAAATGGAGTCAAGCCCTCGGAGTCTGTGATATGGATATGGTGTGAACCAGCTGCTTTATTGGTACAAAAACATCAGGGTGGATTGAGAATCCTGCAAGAGCATCGGGGGATTTTAATTTGCTTATTAAACTTAATTTGCCGAGCTTATCAGATACTGCTGTACAGTGTAAAATCATGATTAGATATCAGTGTGTTGCTTGTCTTATGTGGTTTACTTGGTGGAATCATCCTGTGCAATGCAATATAAGTTAGCTTTTTACAGGTTAAGTGTGTAATTTACGTGCACTATAATGTAAACCAAATGAAAAAGCGAATATAATGACTGTTTTCAAACTGGTTTCTAAGCAGTTCAAACTGGTTCCTACACTGAGTGTTCACAGCTTTCTTTGTAGCAGAAGGGGAGCTAAATAGCTAACGCTAATAGCAATACAAAGATATAGCCTAGTAAAAGAAAAAGTTCAGTGCTTCATTTATGACATTATTTATGGTGCAGTGCTTTTCACAGCATTTAGTGCCTGGAAACTGGTTAAAACAATGGATTTTGTACTAAAACTGGTGGAAATGTTTAGAGAATTCTCTGTTTACTTCTTTATTTATAGTTATCCCTGCTGAAAAAAACAGCATATGCTGGTTAGGTAGGTTTTGAAGCTGGGATGCTGGTCCTTTGCCAGCATGTGACCAGCATAAACAAGCAAAAGGATCAGCTTAAACCATCATAAACCAGCTTAAACCAGCATCCCAGCTTCATAACCTACCTAACCAGCATATGCTGGTTTTATCAGCAGGGATCTCTGCATATTAATTTATTAATTTATTTAAAGGAGCCGTATGTAGGATTGACACCGAGTGGTTGAACTAGGTATTGCAGTTCAAATTCAAAATATTGGAG